>JAEKOY010000636.1:0-22989 GCA_021234595.1 Delia radicum | reverse complement strand
TTTACCATAACTTTTGAATAAACAGTCCAAAATTTAAATGTAATAGCTCAAATGAAAGACAAGATTTTATACTATAAAAGCATCAAAATGCCACTATTTTTGTTTAAATATAAATCTTGTGTAAAGTTAGCTATTACGTTTTTTTCTTACTGCCGTAGCGTATGCGGCAAAGCGTTGGCCCAGTGCTTTTAACGGTGGTACTAGCGTTGGCAGAGCGTTTATTTTCTAGAGATTTAAGTGCTTTGCAACCCCAAAATGATAACACCGGGCAGGGCTTGGCCGTTCCTGTTGTACTCCTGGCCGCCAGAATTGCCAGCCGAGAGCTCTACCGACTGAACTAACGAGACACATAATACTTGATAGCTTAAAACGTAAACAGTAATAACAGGTGGCTAACTGTTGTCGTTGTGCTAGTTTGCTCGCACTTGGCATCATAACATTTGTTGGAAACAAGTTGCTAACGCTGGAAAAAGTTGGTCTAACACGATTTTCACAAACATAAAAAAGCCCATTTTAATATTATTTAACAAAGTGTAGTAAATTTTTTAAAATCAATGCTTTAAAAGCACATTTTACTAACGTTGGCAAAGTGTTATAATCACGACTTTGCCAGTGCTTTAATTTGTTTGACGGTTGTAAATTTTATAAATCAAAGTACTGGCAAAGTACATTTTGCCAACGTTGGGAAAGCGTTGTATACAAGGCTTTGCAGTGCTTTAAGTTGAATTTCTGCCAATGGTACCAAAAATAAAGTGCTTCACCAGTGCTTGATTTTTCTGGCCATTGGCAATTTCTGGCTGGACAGTTAACCGGTAAATCCCATTAGAAATTTCTTTATTTATAGTTTTTTTTTATATTTTTTCTCGACAACATCCCATGTACAACATGTGTTGTACAACCAACAACTAAATAAACAAACCTACATCCATTTAAATAAATTTTATAAATTGAAACTGTACTTTATGCTCCAAAGCTAATCTCTATCGTTGATCCTCTTAGTTGCAATATAAATAGTTCGTTCCCAAATTTAAGAAGGCAAAATAATTTTTTGTAAAATTTGTTTTATGAAACTTTGTTACTTACAAATAATTTGTTTAGCATATGCCAAAAATATTGGTCTTTATTCGGTACCCTGCATAATCGGCATGTTTCCTCTAGTTGTCACGATTCAACTATTAAATATGCCGAATACTCATATTTGTAGGTGTCCAACACAGAGGCTTCGATAGTTGGTCGATTTTTTTGGTATTTGGATTTAATGTGGATAAATTTTTCTATTAAAAACATTTTTGTTGAGGACGATTTTAATTTGATTCTGAGTAAAAACAACTAAGAAAAAACAAAAGTTAGCTGCACAGTTAAATAATCGGCCGTCATAGTTTTTTCCGATTTGGCCCACTGTTCGTCGTCAGATTGTTGAATTCATTGCTTTACTTCGGACTTTTATTAAATTTAACACTCACAATCGCATTTAATGAGCCCAATAATCATTTTGCCATTTGTAAATAATGCTTTAAAATACCGAATACCGACAAAAAATAATTTCCAAACGAAGTTTTCGGTAGGAAACTAATATTTGTCGAAATTATTTAGTTGATGGATAATTGTGTTAATATCTGTAGTTTTTATCAAAAAATTGACAAATTTTATTTTATATTGAAATCCCAGCAAAATAAAGCTGTGGAAAAAGTAATAAACGCGCCTTATCTACTGATCTGGATATGGTGCAAACCACTTTTGGTGCCAGCGAGTATTGAAACATGCGATTCTCAGTCACGATCTGCTATAGTAAAGTTGAAAATTATTAAAAATTAAAAAAAAAAAATGGCCAACATTTCAAAAATTGGCGAAATAAAAAAGTTGACAAAATTTAAAAGTGTTTACGGATAAGGCCCCTTTAAATTATATTGAGGTAATTTTTGTAATTATTTTTCAATTTTGTTGATTTTTTTAAATTTGGGGATTTTTCTAATAATAAGGTTTTCTAATTTGGGCTTTTTGTTTTTAATTTTCAAAATTGTTTTCCAATTTTGGTGTTTTTGTTGGTCATTGTATTGTATTTCGGCGAGTTGAGGATTTTTTTTAAAACTTTGACTTTTTTCTAGTTTCTCGATGTTCAAATTTTGCAATTTTTTATTAAATTTTACAATTTTTCAATTGTAGCGCTTTTGAAGTTTTTGAAAAATTTTTCCTATTTTTAGTGATTTTTTTTCAACTTTGGATTTGTTGCTATTTTGAAGATTTTTTTCTATGCTGACGTTTTTCCAATTTTAAGCGATTTATTGTAATTTAAGCGCTTTTTTCCCCTATTGTTAGAAATTTGTTTGCAAATTTTAATAAATTTTTTTTTACTAAAATTTTTTTTTGAAATTAAAGACAATATTTAATTAAATTTGTAATTGATATGATTAAAACCGTAATTGAAAGTAAAATCATTTATCGTACTCGTATATACTAAAAAATTATTTTAAGTATATAAAAATTTTCTCAATGGGGCCTAATTCAATTTAACTTTTATTCAATTTAACTTTTAATTTAGTTTAGTTTTACTATGTTAGTTTTCTATATACACTATGTATGTACACTCAAACAAAAACGTTAGTAAAGTCAGTAAAAAATTTTGCTAATTTTATTTTTTTTTTTTTCAGAGAAGCAACACTCTGGAAATTCTTCCTATTAATTAATGAGGCGCATTCTCTGGAAAAGGGGATAGTGGAGAGATGAAGGGTGGTGAAAGGTGGTGAAAGATGAAGGGCTTCAAACATGGGCAACACTGTAATTGCGCGAAATGATAAGTCCTTAGAACAATCGTTGCTCGCTACCTTATGGATAGTTTACGAGCTTATTGAAGTTTTTTGGGTCATAGCCCTGATTCATTATTTTACTTCGGTGGGGTTAAGTGCTATGGGAACACCGAAGGTGGCGGCTGCGATACATATACATAAGTGATAGAAAACTCATACATATTAGATTAGATCAGAAGGCACTATGCACCGCGACCAATGTAGGTCTTTTGTGCTGCCTACATTACTCATTCATACATATTATTTTGCTGTCTTTGTCACCGGAAATCGAACCTGGGACCATCTGTGTAACAGTACAACGCGCTAACCATTACTTTGCTTTTATATTGAATTACTAGAATTAATAGACAATTATATTGAATTAATAGACAATTACTTTCTCAAGCCGGTGACAACACAAAATTTAAGTTGCAATTAAGTACGCAATTTTGTTTTATATAGGAACAACAGATACAAACATTTTCCATTGTTATTTTTCTATATGTCTTACAAGAGTTGCACTTTTTAATATAATTTTCCTCGTCACTACTATAACTTGACATACAGCGACATCTACGTCATTGTGCGTAGATCTTTTTTAGATATCGCTATTAATTGATGTTTTAAAATCTAGCAAAACCTATACTACCTTTCCTTTCCTATTGTAGTGGGTTTTAGTTCTCTGGTGAGTTTTCCAAACCATGCCAAGCTTATCTAATTCATTCAGTTTTAATGCAATGAAATTTATAATAGTTTACTTCAGCTAAAAAAAAATGACAAACACAACAAAGGCAAAAAGCCGTTTTCATTAATTTTCGTCCAATGTAACCCTTCATAAATATGATGAAGCTGTTTCATAAAAGCTTAAATTGAAGGCAATGGTCATCATATTATGAAACATTTCATAGTTTTTCATGAAATGTTTCTTAAATGTTATAACTCGATTTATTAATAGCATGAAGATAATTAATAGACAAATTTTCTTGGTAGCATACAAACACAATAAATACTACAATCAATGACGAACGAACGAATTTTTAATACGTAATTTTTAAAATCAAATATTTTTGCAAATATAATTCAGATTATATCAATTAAACGTGCGGTAGGCTAGTTGGTAGCGTGCTGGCTTATCATGTGTAGGGGACAAGGGTTCGATTCCCCCAGAGTCACTAGTCTGTTTTGAAAGCCATAGTAGCTAGTGCTCGGTTAGGGTAATTGGATATAATTTGTAATTATATGATTATTAATAAATAAAAAAATAAATAAAAATATCAGTTAAAACTCAGAATTTGAAGTCAGAAAATATCAATTGATATTCATTTTTATTAAAATTCGGAAAAATAAATTAAGTTAAGAATTTTAATTTTGAATTTAAACACATCAACTGATTAGAAATTCTGACTTGCAGTCGCTGTTATGATAGTCTCCCAATTTTTAATAGCGAACCTAAATTACAAATAACACTTTCTTAATTTCAAATGAAAATTCTTGATTTCTATTGATGATTTTTAAATTTCAAATAAAATTCTGAATTTCAGGAAAACAAAAATAAAATATTTATGTTCACACGCTTTAGGAAACGATAAAGACTTCAAACATTTAACATAAATTTTTATGAAACTCTTTATCATATGTTTGAAAACTTCATTAATATGAATAATAATTGATGGCAAACGATTTCTGAAACAGTTTCATCAATATATGCTGACACTTTTATCCGTGAGTGTAGTTGAATTTAGCGGGTGATATTTGTGGCAGTGTAAATTATTGTAATATTTAATATTTCTCAACTTTTATGTAAAAGCATAGTCTCCACATTTTTGGTACAGACATTTTATAAAGAATAGAAATATATTAATTTTATAAAATGCTTTTGATATATGCTGGTTTATTTGCTTTATATATTTGTTACTTTGTTTCTAAAGATAAAAATGCAATTCAGTTTCCTTAGTAATGCTGTTGCTTTTTGTTTGCCAACCATTGGTTGGTGTTGCACAGAGAGGTTTTAAAAGGAAACATCATAGTGTTGTTGGCAAACAGATACAGGACTGGACAAACTTAAAAAAAAATAATGTAAAATTTGTTCCATACGCTGTATTTTATGTGCGATTTCAATAAGATTTGGACTGTAGTTATATATTTCCGCGAGAATAATCTACATTTACAGCGGATTGTTATCAAAAAGTCGAATATTGTCAAATATTATTCATTTTAAGGCTAACTGGGGGTTAACAAAAAATGTATTAATCTTCAATTTTGCCCCATTCTTATTTTCTTAGTAATCAAGCACGTGGCTAGGGTCCTTTTCCTAACAAGCTTCAAGACGTTACTAAACTTTGAAGACAAAAATATTCTATTAAAAAAAAAAAATTTTAGTTTTACTCTGGCTCGAGTAATATTTTTTTACAGTTTTATTAGTTTTTTGTTTTACAATGGGCTATTTGTGGTCAATAAATTTTTATTGATTTAACCCTCTAACCCGCAAGCCCGCCTCTAGGCGGGTTATTTTAAATTGGCCATAAGTTCGCCAAAAAAGTGTTTTATTATAAAAATGTAAGCTATATAGATAGAGAACGAAGTTAGCCACATATTTTGCAAAGTAATGTTTTGTGTACATGTCATGGTTTGGAAACGAGAAAGCGTTATAGTTAAAATTTTCAGTAATTTCAAAAAATAAATACTTTGAAACAACCACAATTTTGAAAAGTCCTTAAAACACATTTCTGTTAACATGAAACCATTCATATTCCACACAAAGGAAGATTAAAGCTTAAACTTTGGAAAATACTCTAAGATAGTTCCAAGGACATACAGGACTTTAAAAGGATACATATAAAGGACATCATCTTATCTTTAAAACAAGTGGACGGATTTTTATGAAATTTGGCAGAAATATTATATTTGGTAACATTATCAAAGCTTCAAAGTTTATGGCTCGATTTCACGTTTTTCGAAAAACGAAAATCGCGATATCTTTTTAACTAAAAGCTCAAAACGGCTAATTTTTGGACTGTTGTTATATCTTTGTAAGAAAAATAATTTATGCCTTAACTTTTTAAATGTTATAGGTTAGTTTTGAGATAGCCTCTTAACCTATTTTGACCCATATCGCCTCAAATAGGCAACAAAAAAAATTTCTCTAAAACAAATATTATTTATTTCTCGTGCCGAACAAGTGGAATAAATTTCAGTCCGAAAAAGCTTAGGCCGGTTAGAGGGTTAACTAAAATCAATTGTTTGCTATTTAAATTTATTTTCATCGGGATAAACATTAATTGCATTTATAGTAATTGAATGTGCTAAAGTCCCAAAACTTATTTAACAAATTGTGAAAAGCAATCTGATGTAGGCGTGTCCCTATCCGGATTTCATTCCTGCCTAAGGAAATCTTCAGGGGACTTTGTTATTAGAATTTCTAGAGATATTTGTTATGTTAAATCACAAACTCAATGAGAATTTCTTGTCCTCGTCTAGGAGCGAGATTCACAATTTAAAATATGTTTGCATCTATTGCTCAACTCGATGCACTGTGGGTTCAAGAGGCGATTAATTTAAATTTAGAAATCAAGTTTTTAAAATTAAATTTGGTACCTGGTAAAAATAGATAAAATTCTGCAGTTATAAAATTCTGAAAAGTTAGAAAATTTTATCCGTTTTTGCAAAAAGTGAAAAAAAACTAAATTTCTTTGCGATTCAAGTGCTCATTTGCTATTAAATCTTTCAAAAATAAAACTTTTATGATGGAACCTTCAACTTCAGGTATTTCAGTAAAGGGTGATTTTATAAGAGTTTTCATATTTGATTCAAAAAAAAACTCATAAAATTTAGAGAAATGTATGAAATTTTTATTTAAGTCGATATAACGATCTATATATTTCAATGTTTAAAGATGGTTTCATGTAAGTGTTAACCGCGGCTACGCCTCAAATGGTTCATACGCTGGGTCTGATTTTGACATACACTCAAAAAAAAAAAGTTTGTAAAGTCAGCAAAAAATGTTGCTGAGTCAGCAAAATTTTCGTCAGGAGGGTGCTTGCAAAAAAATTGCTAAGGTCAGCAAAATCTTTTTCTGAAAATCAGCGAGCTGATTTTTAGCAACAAAATTAGTAGATTCATCAAAAGTTTTGCTAACACTTAGTAGATTAGAAATACAAAAGCCTTGCTAAAAATTAATAAATTTTTTTCTGAATTTTAGTAGACTGAAAAAAAACGCAAAAAATTTGTAGAAAAATTGTAATTTAGTTAATTTATTTGCTGAAAATCATAAAACATATTTTTGTGATTCTTTTAAACATAACTTACAATAATTACGAAATATAAAAATTTTCATTTTCCCACTTTGACGACACGATGGAATCCCTAAGCCAGCGGGGACTTGCTAATTACGCCAGTTTGCCCTTGGGGGCATCCATCTCAATTGATTGACTACGTAATATGCACTTGTCCAATTTTGCAGGAAATATTGAAGGAATAAAAAACCTAATACCTGACGTCATATTATTATTTAAATCTAAAGAATTTTACATATATTCTCTGTATTTTTAAATCCATATGCTAAATAAAATAATTAATATAAGATTTGACTCCGTAATTCTTTACACCGCACATGTCTGA
The DNA here is from genome assembly GCA_021234595.1 of Delia radicum. Taxonomy (NCBI): domain Eukaryota; kingdom Metazoa; phylum Arthropoda; class Insecta; order Diptera; family Anthomyiidae; genus Delia; species Delia radicum. The sequence continues at coordinate 15,589 of JAEKOY010000636.1, read as the reverse complement.
TTTAATTTTAAGTTGAATGTTTATAAACTTTGACTTCAATTTCCGCAAAAACCCGATGTATTGAAAAAATTTTAAATCCAAATTCGGACTTAGCAAAAAATTTAAAAAACTGAAATTGTACGGTTTCGTAGATTTTCCCATATATAAGATTTTTATATTTTTTTAAAAGTAAACAGCTAAAAAAAATTTAAAAATATTTTTTGATATTTTTAGAATTTTTTTTTTAAATATTTTATGGAACGGTTAACCTTCTCTGGCATTAGCCAATAGGATTAGGTATTGTTCACAATTTTTTTTCTCTTATGTTCAGTTCTTTTTTGTAGTTTCTGTAATCCAAGACTTAAATAACATTTAATGCTTTTTCTAATTGAAATTGGCATAAAGTAATTTTATATATTCCCTTAACAAACTATTTTTTCCTTTTTTAGTTTTATCGGAAACGAATGCTTTTAGTCTCAAAATAAATTATTTACATGGGAAGGTAGAAAAGTAAATAAGAGCAGGAAAGTGTATTCAGACTGCATTGGATTGTTGTTATAGAGCAATTCCATATGAAAGCGATCACCTTTTGGACGACCCTCTCCGATTTTAAAATAAATAGTCTCAATCGATTGCCCAGCAAAAAATAATGTACCTACATATTTTTTTTATAGTGACTGGTTTAGTGGTGGTGTGCACCACTGTCATGTGACAAAATTGAAGAATTCTTCATAAGGGACCTCATTGAAAGTTGTTTTAAAAAAAAACTACTAAATCGATCGCAACGATTAAAATTAAATTTTAAATTTTTTCCGATTTTCCCCAGAAGCTCCTAAAATTTCCGGCTAATTTTATTTTTTTTGGATTCCTCATAATTTTTGCTTTAAGAATCAGCAATAAAAAAATGGGCCCCGACTCCTTGTTTGGACAGGAGAAGAGCATTTAAGAGACCACCTTGTTCTCATTGTTTTTATATTTTTTATAATTGAATTATTTTTAATTATTTAACAAGAAAAATTAGGAAACTTTTATTTTTCAATTAAAGCCTGATTCAATACCTTTCCAACGAGCTATCACTCGTTGCGATCGCTTTAGTAGTTTAAAACAACTTTAAATGAGGTCCCTTATGAAGAATTCTTCAATTTTGTCACATGACAGTGGTGCACACCACCACTAAACCAGTCACTATAAAAAAAAAAAATATATGTAGGTACATTATTTTTTGCTGGGCAATCGATTGAGACTATTTATTTTAAAATCGGAGAGGGGTCGTCCAAAAATTTGCCAATTTTGATCGTTTTCATATGGAATTGCTCTATATGAAAACTGCTGTTCGATTTGAAATCAAGCAAACAAGTTTTAAGACACTAATTTTATTTGTTTTCGTTATAATTCAAGCAATTAAATTTGTGGTATTATTTGCTAAAGTTAAAATAATGGCAATCAAAAACTAATAATATTAGAGAGCAGGATATAATGTTGACACAAAGATAGAATTAATTGTTAGTATAAAATTTGGCAACCGAAACAAATATCGGTATTGGTATTGTAAAATTTAAAAACAAACCACATTTTTATTACTTTTTACTTAATTTTTAACACTTTTATGTATAAAAAACTTTATATGTACAAGTTAACTCTTTCACTATCTTTAACGCGTTCGGTACTATGTACCTTTGTTTTACGTTTTAAATAAAAGAGACACGTCTTTTTCTTTTAATGATCCACTATGGAATGTTCTTTTATTATTCTTTATTCTTACTAGTACCCTCAACTTACTTTTAAAAAAGTGCTGACGTTTGTGTCTGCACTTTTTTATAACAAAAACATTCTTCAAAATTTTAGCTATATTTACCAATCATAAAATGAGTAATAAAAAGGTAAGCATTAAACAATCTGTAATATGATAACAATTAAAATTACATTTATCAAAATTTACGCTGTTTTGGCCAATCACAATACGACAAGTATAATTTTATAATTTGCAACATAATACCACTTGCAATAGTGGTATTCACAAAATAGTAGGGGTGCTAACATAGCGTTGCTAACTCCCCCCCTCTTAATTGTCGGAACGTCCCTGTTTCGACCTTATCTGTTGGATAATATGTTCCATATCTGCCAAATTAGCCTTTGTGTTTCCACATGAATGATAGATTAACCATGTTATAAACGGCATGATAATTATTAATGATATTATAATTGATCTATGAGCGATTAAATGCCCTTGAATACCGGAGATCGCTTCATAAGCCTCTAGATTTATTTTGTGTAGGTACGGTAGCGTCAATTTCACTTCATGTTTGGTTTCGTGTAACATTCAGTATTTTTGGTGGATGAGGTTCCACAATTCTTCGTTGTCTGTTATTGTTATTGCGGTAAACGGTTCCATTGACTGTAATATTGCCAGTAAATACAACTAGTAGTGTGCCATTCACTCTGATGGACTCTCCCTCGGCTATGTCCGTATTGTAGACGTTATTTAAGAGTATCGATCCCTCGGATACCCATTGTACCGGTGGAATGTGTTCTGCTGACTGTGTTTGGCAGGAAGCTGTATTGTTGTTCAGCAGTTGAAAAAGGCAGGATTGCTCGGCTTCACGACAAATTTTCGATGATCCGACATTTGTGCAATCGGTTAGGGGAGGGTGCAGTCGCGACATTTCGAGGCCTGGTCCAATTCTAATTTAATTATCGAATTATTATGAATCACAGGATATATTTTTAAAAATTTGCAAAAATTATTCAATACCGGAAATTTGACAATGTAATAAATTATGTCCTCATTTTGAAAAACGCTTACGTTACTAGCTCTTAAAACATTACTTATGCTAATGGGTACCCTCTTGATTCGAGTGCGTGTCCCAATTCGGTTTCGTCAAAAATTATCGGATTCACGATATTCTCCTTAGCCAAGATTATTGACAGCGCGAGACCATTAAGAAATGATATAATTTCCCCGTTCCTTGAACCCATAAGTTCGAAGATGATCAGTTCATTTCCGCCGATAACGTTACTGTCCCTAAGGTTCTGTATCACATTTATCCTGTCCGTCAGGTCATTGATTCTGTCCCGTAAGGCTGAGTTTATAATTGTCTGTCTATCATTGTTGCGGGCCAATGCCCCTTCCCTTGTAGTCAAAAGTTCCATGTCGCTATGATCGGGGGTGCCTGCAATGAATTTCAAAGCAGTTCCCAGAAAATCAAGTGATCTAGCATGTCGTCTGTTAGTACGCAAAGTCCCCAATAACCGACCAATCTCCCTCATCTGTTCCCGTATCATATTGATTTCCCTGGGGTCCGTCAGGTTCTTGAGTAGGTCCTCGTTTTCCCGTATTACAGTCTCGTATTCGGTAATGTTCGTCCGATGTACCAGGTAGTCATAGTCTACGAAGGTCGCTACGTCCCCATCCGTTACAGTGATAAAGTGTGAGTCCGAATAATCTATGATTCTTGCAGAAACCCATGGTAAGCAAAAAAGAAATATTCTAAAATAATGAAAAAAAATAAAATTGAAAGAGGGCAAGTAAGTTACCTAAGGTTATTCTTATGGACCTTCTTCCCGTCGATTATGACAGTTGTCCCAAGATCCCGCTCGATTACCCCCTGGGTAAAAACCTTATCAAATTTATTCCCCAACCTTTTGTTCCTTCTGATGAACACGATCTCCCCCGGCTGGTAAATTTTACTAATCGCATCCCCATTCCTTGCCTCTAAAGTTCTCTGTTGTGCGACTTCGAGACGCTTCTTAATTTCGACCAGTGAACCGCCCTCGAAACCATTCATAATACTAAGAGGTTTCTTTCCCGTCACCGAATGAATTGTATCGTTGTACTTTACTGTCGAAAGCAGAATTAGCTCGGTGGTGTCATCAACACCCTGTTGAGCCCTGATGCATCGTGCAATTTCCAAAAGCGTAGAGTGAAACCTCTCTACTTGACCATTGCTTTTACTGTGCATTGGAGGAACAAAAAATTGCTTCGTATCAAAGTAGTCCCTTAGAAAGGTGCCAATTGCATTTGACTTGAACGCTTTTTCGTTGTCCGTGACAATCAGTTTCACCCTCTCAAACCTACCCACGATCTGAAACATGGCAGTCTTGATATCCACCACGGATCTTGAGTTTATGGGTATCACGGTCGCAAATTGAGAAAACTTGTCCACGCAGGTTAGAAAATGCTGTTTATTTGTTATTAGAATATCCACGTGGAGTATTTCCCCCGGGTAAGTGGGGATAGGTGTAGCCGCAATACCAATATTTTCAGGTTTCCGGTGGTATTTGTTCTCCTTGCAAATTTTACAATTTGCTATAACATATTTCAGTCTCTTTTTTATCCCTGGAAAATAGTATTCCCCCATTATCTGCTGAAAATTTTCCTGCAGAGATCTATGAGCCCGATTATGCTCGGTGGTTATTATTTCCCACTGATCGTCTTCCCGAATAACGTCCATCACAACCCTTTCGGTGTGAATAAACTTAGTGGATGGAAATTGTGAAATGAGGCGGTCTTGAAACTCCGCCAGTGTCGGAAGATCACACGAAATAGCATTTGTGCCCGTCGTGTCTATGGTATCCTCCAGACACTTGAAGAGGCTGTCAATAGTGTCGTAGACAATTATGTGTCTATTAAAACGTTGAAAGATTATCCTTCTAACCCTAGAGCAGTGACTGCCTTTTGATATTAAAAACTGATTTTTAAACTGGTTCAGCGGAAATTTTATGGATTTTATCGCATTAGTTGACGATATCTCGCTGTGGACGGTTCCATCATCATCCTCCGTCATCTGATGAATGTATTGTCGTGAAAGAGCATCCGCTACCACCGTTGTCTCTCCCAGGTTTGTAAAAAAATTTGGGAGCGAATTCCTCCACAAATGCTTTCCACCTCTTCATCTTTGAATTCGGGTTTCTGTCGGATATTGCAAAAGTAAGTGGTTGGTGGTCGGTGTAAATAGGGATCCCTGAGATACCATATAAAAATGTCTAAGGTTCTTTAGGGACCAGACTATCGCGAGCAGCTCTCTTTCGTTTGTAGCGTAGTTTGCTTCGGTGGCCGAGAGTGTCCTCGATATCATAGTTATTGGTCTTCCGTTTTGTGATAAAACGGCTCCCAAGGCGACAGACGATGCGTCTGTTGTAAGCTCGAATACCTTGTTGTAGTCGGGGTATGTCAGCAAGACATCCTCCGAAGCGAGTATCCTCTTTAGCTTGTTGAAGGCCGACAAAGCCTCGTCATCCAAGTCGATCTTAATATTTCTGGAGCTCTTAGCGGCCACATGGCCATTATCGCCCCTAAGGTATTTTGTCAGGGTTTAGCTATTCTTGCGTAATCCCTAACAAATTTCCTGTAATACCCCGATAGGCCCAGAAATGATCTAAGAGCTTTTAAATTATGTGGGGTCTTGAATTCCAAAATTGTCCTAACCTTCTCGGGGCATGTCCTAATGCCGTCCCTAGTCACCACGAAACCGAGGAAGTTTACCTCCGTCTTGAAAAACTTTGATTTCGTAGGTGAAATTCTCATTCCGGCTTTTTTCGAGTTTTCCCATTATAGCATTTATGTGCTCCAGATGGGAATGTTCGTCTGGTGAATGGATGATAATATCATCCATATAACATGGCATGTTTACCAATCTCCTCACGTAGGATATCATCTATAGTTCTCTGAAAAATGCTCGGTGCATTCTTCAAACCAAATGGCAGTCTACAGAATTCGTACTTGCCATTATTAACCCCAAAGGCAGTTTTTTGCCTATCCTTCTCATCGAGCATTATTTGGTGAGAACCCGACTTAAGGTCCAGCGTTGAAAAATACTGAGATTTCCCCAAATTTGCCAGAATCACCGATATATCCGGCATAGGGTATCTATCGTCTATCGTCTTTTCGTTCAGTTTTCTAAAGTCAATTACCAGTCTGTGATTTGGGTTACCGTGGTCGTCAAGACCCTTTTTCCCAACAATATGTATCGGGGAATTATAAGGAGACGATGATTTCCTAATAATGCCATCCCTCAGAAGTGATTCGATTTCATTATTCACGAAATCCGACACTGAAACCGGATATGGATACGATCTGCTATAAATTGGTTCGTCCGTGTTAGTCCGTATAGTAGCCCTTACATTAGTATTAAACGGTAGGGATCTATTCGGGTCGGCAAACGCATTCGCGTTTGAGGACAAAATTTCCTCGAATTTGGCCCGAATATGAGGCGGTATATCCCCCTTATCTATTGCCATAAAGTTAATGTCGTCTTTACCCCCATATGACGAAGGAATACCTCCTTTTCTAAATCTCAAAACGTCATTTCCCATGTCAACGATAGCCCGGATTTCCCTGAGGAAATCTGAACCTATTATCCCGTCAAAGTGTTTTAATGCTGGTAAATATAAAATGTGGTTACATAACCGAAGATGACCATTTTACACTTTTTGTCAATTAAGTTCGTCCCGTTCACAGAATTAACCCTGAAAGGCTGTTTTACTGAAACTATGCCTACCAAAGAATCCATTGGCTGAATAAAGTTCTTTTTCGTCCCCGTGTCCACTAAAAGTCTCAATTCCCTACCCTTGATCGTCTTCTTCACGAAAGGTAGGGTAGGTTTTATGCTAAAAAATTAAGTTGTTCCTCGGCTATCACGTCATCCCCATCGTCCTGGTCATAGTCGAACACGGAGCTTACGTCGTCCTGTTCCTGGGAGTCCTCTGTCGCGATATAATTAACCCTTTGGGTCTTGGGAACAGGGGCGGGTCTCCCTGAATCTTCGTATCTACGTTTATTAAAGTGGCCCTGTGCTGGTTGCTGAGGATACTGTCGTCCAGCTGGGTCGGACATTGGTAATGACTGTGGTTGCTGTTGTTGTAATTGGCGTTCAGCCGAATGGGCTGTTGGTCTTCTGAACATTGAAGACCCTGGGTCAACATCCATTGGTGTGGGCTTTACGCCACTCACACCCTCCAATCTGGGATTTGGTCCGCGTACGGGCCTATAGAGGGGTGTACCGGTGGAAGATTGCCCATTCTCTTTTGTTGAAAATGATTGGTTTTTGCAGAGTCCCCAGCTGCAAAAATCTTTGCGAATTCCTGACGCCGTTGGTCAGACTCCAGCTCTTGGGCGGTTGCCAAAGCTGTTGGCAAATCCGTCGGTCTGGCGGAGAATAAAATGTCGCTCAATGGACGACGCAAACCCGAGATAAAACGCGTAAAGCGTTGTCCCTAGCGCGTTCATTAAGCGCAGCGGCCACCTCCAAATTACCGGAGTAGCTCATTTTATTTTTATTTATTATAAGTGTTAGGTGTTCGTCTACCGAGTCATAAAACTCGGAAATTGACCTTCCCACCTTGACTGAGTATACTCAGTTCGTTCTCTAGGGCTTGTAAAGACCTCTTGTCCGCGTAAACACTGGTCTAGCCTGGCGATAATCGCCTGAAAATTCAGTACCGTGTTAAACGATGAGAGCTTGGCGTTAGCCGCTCCTGTAATTTTATTTCTAAATATCCCCATTGCTATGTAGTAATTTTCTGTATTCTCCGGGTAATAATTCATCGCGAATTGCGCCGCGTCCCTCCACGCAGGATAGGTTTGAATTTCCCCCCCTGAATTCCGGTAAGGATTTAACCAGATCCAGTGAATTACCCCTATTAACACCAGCGATCGCCACCGGTTCATATATTTCGACCCTCGGGGTAAGTCGTTCGAACTGTTGTGCCAGCGAGGCAACTTGACGTGTCAGATTATCAGTCAGTACCTCCACGGAGGCCTCGACTATACCCATGATTTGTTCCCTGGACAGACTCATAATTAAGCGGAAAAGGAAGGAAGGTCCGAAGAAAAGAAAAAAGAAAAATCACTAATCTATCCCGTTAAAAAGAAAATATCTATTTCCAATGGTTTCGCGCTTTAGCTTTCCTTTTAGGTAGCAAGCCAAAAAGTTACGAGAAAAAAAAAAATACGCACTTTATACTAATTCAATTGATAGGATAATAAAAAAAATAACTCGCGCACGAGAGATAAAAAGGACACGCACTATATAGAAAAAATAATATCAAGAGGAGTACTTACAGTTTTCCATGGTGCTACTTAATCTATAGTTATTGTTGTATTGGGTCATCCAGTTGTGCTTGTTTTATTGGGTCATCTAGTTGTTCTTGTTGTATTGGGTCATCTAGTTGTTCTTTTAATGTTCGCTGCCCAGGCAAAATCGTTGCCTGGTGACACTGCTTTTCACTTTTTTTCTGTTACAATTTTATTTTAACAATGTTTTTACTGCTTTTCACTTTTTTCCTGTTGCAATTTTTATTTTAACAATGTTTTTACTTGTTTTTACTGCTTTTCACTTTTTTTCTGTTGCAATTTTATTTTAACAATGTTTTTACTTGTTTTTACTGCTTTTCACTTTTTTTTTGTTGCAATTTTTATTTTTACTTGTTCGTTATTTTGCTCTCTTATAAGGATTTTTTTCTTAAAAAAAAAATTTGACTCTTATTTTGTCTTTATCCTCTATAAGGATTTTTTTTTAAAAAAGTTTTTACTCTTATTTTGTCTTTATCCTCTATAAGGATTTTTTTTTTAAAAAGTTTTTACTCTTATTTTGTCTTTATCCTATACAAGGATTTTTTTTTTTTAAAAAGGTTTTTACTTTTACTCTTTTTTTTTTCACTTAGGGACTATGTTCCCCTTTTTTTTATTTCCCGTTGGGCGCCAGTTAACTCTTTCACTATCTTTAACGCGTTCGGTACTATGTACCTTTGTTTTACGTTTTAAATAAAAGGGACACGTCTTTTTTCTTTTAATGATCCACTATGGAATGTTCTTTTATTATTCTTTATTCTTACTAGTACCCTCAACTTACTTTTAAAAAAGTGCTGACGTTTGTGTCTGCACTTTTTATAACAAAAACATTCTTCAAAATTTTAGCTATATTTACCAATCATAAAATGAGTAATAAAAAGGTAAGCATTAAACAATCTGTAATATGATAACAATTAAAATTACATTTATCAAAATTTACGCTGTTTTGGCTAATCACAATACGACAAGTGTAATTTATAATTTGCAACATAATACCACTTGCAATAGTGGTATTCACAAAATAGTAGGGGTGCTAACATAGCGTTGCTAACTTACATAAAGTGACTTTATTTAAGGAATGAGTGTCAATTTAGCTTTTGCCTGGACTCACAGCGTTATTTTTCTACACTATTGTGATATTTTTCTATTTTTTTGCTTAACATTATTTAAATTGTTTGGACTGACTGCTACTCACAAAATCTTAAAGAAAAATGACTCGGAAATCTCGAAGACGCTCATAAAAAAGAGACTGATCATCTTATAGTTGGTGTAACTATGGCATTGAGTGCTACAAGTTTAAAATTATCAGGGACCGTAATCATTATGAGTTTTATAATAAAAATTACACAATAATGATTATGTTATGAGTTTTAAGGCTTTTCTTCAATGGTAATGATTATTTTTGAGTAATAATAAAAAAAATCCGCAATAATCATTATTTTTGAGCAAAAAAAATAAAACTCAAAAATAATCATTATCTATGATTTTTATTTTTTTCGCTCAAAATAAAACTCACTTTCATGTAGGTGTAAATATATATACATATTAGGGTGGGGCGATTAGTATGGAAGGAAAAAATCTTAATGGGCGCTTCGCGTTTCTGATTCTTGGGATTTTACTGAGCAAAAAAGTCCACTAGACCATACGTCTGCGGTGAAAATCGAGCTTCCAGATTTTGACTTTACGGCAAAAAAGCCCTATTTTGAAATTAAGAATTAACCCCTTAAACCCCACCACAAATATGATTGATACATTAATCTGCTAGAGAGTCTTCCAAGAAGAGATTGATACCATAATCTTGGATAAGCTCCTCCTCCTTCCTGAGATATGTCCATCCCACACATTGTTACTTTCACAAAATATGGCAAAAAAGCCCTATTTTGAAATTAAAAATTAACCCCTTAAACCTCACCCACAAATATGATTGATGCATTAATCTGCTAGAGAATCTTCCAAAAAAGAGATTGATACCAAAATCTTCGATAAGCTCCTTCTACTTCCTGAGATATGTCCATCCAACACATTGAAAGTGAGTTTTATTTTGAGCGAAAAAATAAAAATCATAAATAATGATTATTTTTGAGTTTTATTTTTTTTTTGCTCATAAATAATGATTATGGCTGATTTTTTTTATTATTACTCAAAAATAATCATTACCATTGAAGAAAACTTTAAAAATCAAAAATTTAAAAATCATGACGGATATGCAAAGATTGTCAAAAAATAATAATAATGGTGCAATAAATTTTTTTTTATGTCTCTTCTAAGTGATTGATTTTTTGATTCAAAAAACGAGCAATAATCATTATTTACGGTCCCTGAAAATTATTACTGACATCGTACACTTTTTTTTTTTTTTTTTAAAGAGAAGCAACACTCAGGAAATTCTTCCTATTAATTAATGTGTTGCTTTCTTTGGAAAGGGGATAGTGGAGAGATGAAAGGTGGTGAAATATGAAGGGCTTCAAGACATGGGCAACACTGTAATTGCGCGAGATGATAAGTCTTAAGAACAGTTGTTGCTCGCCATCTGATGTAGAGTTGGCGAATTTATTGAAGCTTTTTGTTTCATAGCCCTGATTCATTATTTTACTTCGGTGGTGTAAAATGCTATGGGAACACCGAAGGTGGGTGTAGCGATACATATAAGTGATAGAAAACTCATACATATTACTTTTCTAAATTGATGTTGTCGTCACCTTGAATCGAACCCGGGACCATCCGTGTAACAGTCCAACGCGCTAACCATTACACCACAACGACCACTAACAATACATGAACTTAAAAATACAAATATGCATTGTGTTAAGGCTGAATTAGTTTGTACGTAACGTTCCGTGACGAATCAGCTGATTTATTTTTGATGTGTGAAAATGGATATGTGTAGTTAGTTTGTATGCAATGTAACGTTCTGTGCCAGACGAACCTGTTAATAACAGAATTTTCTTACTACGTTAAGTGACAGCTAAAAACAGCTAATTGCGCTCATAAAAAAAACTTAACAACCAACACAATAACTGTTTTCTTTGTATTTTATAAGCTAATTGTACAAAATAATAGAAAAAGGTTTTGTGACACATTATTATAATGAAAGTACTACATTAAAAAAATAAGTTAGTAGAAAAGTTAGTAAAACGTCTTGTAAATCAGGTATACTATTGTTTAGCAAATTTTTTGCTAAAATCGTGTTTTCAGCTAAAATTTTGTTATACTTATTCAGCACTTAACTGTTTATACTAATGCTTTACTAAATATACTAATGTTTTAATAATTAATTTTGCTAAAAAAAATTGTGCTGATAAGCACATTAATAGTGTGGACGACAACCAGATGAAAGATATACGCAGAATGAAGCATATGTCGCGGCATGTCAAGATGTAGTAGAGAAGAGGAAAAGGATACTAAAAAGTACAACTCTAATAAGATATATAAAAAAATCAACCATGGAAGATTTTTGTATCTGTTTTACATACATAAAACAAAATTGAGGATTAAAACGAATTAAATTTTGCGTTGTCACCGGCTTGTGAAAATAATTGTCTATTAATAAAATAAAAGACAAAAGAAAATATTTAAATTTAATATGTATTTTATAATAAATGTTAATAGATAAATAATCTAGTGTGGTCAAATTGCAAACAACATATACAGACATGTAGACAGAGTAAAGCGAAAGAGACAAAGACACACATCTTAGGTAGATTTTTATGGTTTCCTTTTTCTTATTGCAAAAAAGGGTTGTTTTTTTCGTTTCATTTGTTTTGTTTATTTTTTCGTTTCGTTTCTATAATTATCTTCGGCAGTTGCTTCCTTTAAAAGAAAGCATTATTTCGACTACCATTGATGTAAGTAGTTGAAAGAATTTTTTGTTATGTTATATATATTTATTTCTATATATTTTCAGATATTAAATTAATTCATGTCGTCAATGTGGGAAAATGAAAATTTTTATATTTCGTAATTATTGTGTAATTATTTTTAAAAGAATCACAAAAATATGTTTATATCATTTTCAGCAAATATTAACTAAATTACAATTTTTTTTACAATTTTTTTGAGTTTTTTTTAGTCTACTAAAATTCAGCAAAAAATTTATTAATTTTTACCAAGGCTTTTTTATATCTTATCTACTAAGTGTTAGCAAAACTTTTGCTGAATCTACTAATTTTGATGCTAAAATCAGCTCGCTGATTTTCAGCAAAAGGTTTTGCTGACATTAGCAATTTTTTTGCTAGCACCCTCCTGACTAAAATTTTTGCTGACTCAGCAAAATTTTTTTGCTGACTTTACAAACTTTTTTTTTGAGTGTACTATATTTTCAACTAGCAGCTGCTGTTGTTACTGAACAGACTAACCACACAAAACAGGACGTTACAGAAACGGCACGCAACGCAGAGACCTGCCTTTATGCTATCGAACGATCCAACACGAACTTGAGAAGCACGCTTGAATTGGAAACCGATTACCGGTCTTTTGAAATAACTCGTTTTAAGAGTGTACAAATGATACAAGAATTTGTATTAACACTAAAAAAAGTGAGTAGAATCAGCAAACTTTTTTGCTAATTCAGCTAATTTTAGTCAGGAGGGTGCTTTCAAAAATTTTTCTAATATTATCCCTAGAAATTTTAACATTATGCGTATGCTAAACATTACACTGAAGTCTTTTTTGTATTAAAATAGTAAAATCATGGAAAATATCCTGAACTATTTATAAACGAAGAAAATTGTAATGTAAATATAAATTCGAAATGTTTCAAAAATTTACAAATGCAAAAAAAAAAAATGGTGTCTCCCGATGGGTGCTCTCCTATCTTAATGAAATGTTTATATATGATAAAAAAATAAGAGACACATATTTTTTTAGCCGTTAATTACAATATTCGACCTTCATAAATCGGTTTCAAAACACAAGTATGATTGAAATTTGTAAATAACTTAATTTAAATTATATTTTTTAGGACATCAAATTATCGTTTTAAACGAAATTATTAATTTTAATTTAATTAAAAAAAATGTTTGTCAATATTAAAATGACCCAATACAATCCAAATAATGGGGCAGAATAAACTTATATGTTTTATAATAGCTTATAATTTCTGTTTTACAACCGTTTCTTTTCATTTGGAGTCTGTCCTATTTGCAATAGGTTCTTTGCCTCCAAACTGGAACAAGTTGCTTTAGAACCAGTTCTAGAAGCAGTTATAGAACTGGTTCTGGGACAGCGAAACCTTACAATATGACTCCCCTAAACTGTTCTGGAAAACTTTCCATGTAACCGGTGGTAAAATAAGCTGTTCTAGAACAGGGTCATAGGTAATCTGTTCTAAAAAAATTTGCTTGTTATTTGTAATGGAAATCGATTTCGCAAAATTGTAAAGTGTTTTCGTAAAATATTTTGCGGTTTTTGAATTATATATAGAAACTGACTGGAAAGTTTTTTATTTTTGGATTATAAATAATTAAGTCTAAAATGACAGAAGACGTTTTTAATGTTTATATTATATATAAATATTGTATTGGGGTTTTAATAATCAAATTTATCAACAATGTATTATCATATATAAAATTTAGAATAGTATTTTTTTACATGATTGAATGTGCTTATACATGAAATTTTTTAGTAAAAAACATTTTGAAAATATTATTATAAAAAAACACATATAAATACATTCTATTTTATATGGTCATAAATTTTTATATTAAAGAATATATCGGTATATATAATTGTTTTTACTTGGATAGTTATATGTGATACTATATATAATCATATATGATTATATGGGAACTTTTTGTGGGGAGTCTAATAAAGACCATTGGACTTAGAATGCTGCAGTATATAGCTTTATTAAAAGAAAACCTTTTTTTTATATGGAAAAATATATTCTTACATATAAATATGAATGAGAAACAAGTTGTAGTTTTAGCTGAGAGTGTACACGAAGACCGTGGAGAGTCGATTCGGCGCCGTTCGCAGCAACTGCCATGATACCGACTATTTAATGCCTGAAATTGAAGCTCGTGATCTCGGCGACATTTGTTTTCAGCAAGACGGCTCCACTTTCCACACATCGCATCAATCAATGGATTTATTGACAGAACACTTCGGTCGCACATAATTTCACGTTTTGGGCCGGTCGATTGGCCGCCAAGATCGTGTGATATCACACCGTTAGACTTTTTCCTGGGGAATATTTAAAGTCTAAAGCTTATGCGGACAAACCCGCTTCGATTCAGGCCTTGGAGGAAAACATCACGCGTGTCATTCGCCAGTTACAACGAGTCATCGAAAATTAGACTCAACGGATGGACCATCTGCGACGTAGCAACGGCCAACATTTAAATACATAATCTTCAAAAAATAAATGCCAAAGAATGTTTTTCAAATGATAATAAACATTCCCCATTAAATTTGAATTTCTGTGTTTTTTTCTTTAAAAAGTAGGGAACCTCGAATGGATCACGCTTTACATAATTTTGAATTGTGTTATATCCCTAAAGGGAATGAGGAGTCAATTGTCCTAAAACCGACTGGTAAAAGAAGGACTTATCACAGGGCTGGTATAATTTAATACGAAGTGGGTTAAGCAGTGTCACTTATCCTAAAATTACCAATCCTGTGACTGGGAAAGGGAGGACATACCACTTAACCAGAATGCTTATTAACAAGAAAAAGCCATTGGCCAGAATTTTATCATTGGAAGCTGTTTTGTTTTCGTTTATTTTATACGACATGTGCCTCTGCGACAGTCCTGTTGTTGCCCATCTTTGGTTAGTCCTGTGGTATGCCACTATAAACTTTACACTTATGCCACTATAAACTAACATACATAAATATATACATAGCATGCAGTAACATATATTATTACATAAAAAATTGCATGAATATATGTAGACGTTTTTATTTCGGAGAATAAAAAACTTTAAAATGTCTTTGACTCGCGAATATCTTAAAATACACTTCTTTTTTTCCATAAACTTTTGTTTGCAGATTGGTCAATAAGTCGTCGAAAAACAAATTCATATTGTAGAAACAATATGCTCTTCAGAAAAAACGATTTCCTTTAATACTACTATTTTATTCAATAAAAAATAATCAGATTTCCCATAGTTTTTTATGGGTTCATAAATCACAGTAATATTTAGAAATTTGAATATAATGGTAGTAATACCGGAAAAAATCGCTTTTTTAAAAAAAACTTTTTTTTTCTCCAATCTGGTTTGGAGGACATATTAATCAATCTGCAAACTAAAATTAAAAAAAAAGAAAGCGTTTCGGATAACACATTCAATAGCTACGACCATTTAAATAGTACACTCAGAAGATTATGTAGGTAAAGACGACTGTAAATGAAGTTAAAGCAAATTAAATAGCACTTGAAAAAAAACGACTTACATTTCATTAAACTCAATTGTCATTATCATTTTTTTTGTTTTGTTTAAAATATGAACCTAAAGTAGGAAAATGAAGCACATATCGCTCATTTACTGCAAGACTGACATTACTCAAAACACTATTTTGCTGAAAACGAGTTTAAATTTT
>JAEKOY010000635.1:0-22990 GCA_021234595.1 Delia radicum | reverse complement strand
AAGCAACTAAATGAATCTGAAGTCAAAAAAGTAAAAATGATTTCCCAGTTGCTGCTTTTCTCCATTCAAACATTGGAAAAATCATTTACTTTTCAATAATACGAAAATTTAATTATGTTGAATTTTCTTGTAGTAGTTAAATTTAAATAAAAACTTTATAATATTTATGAAAACCTAAAGAAATAACTCCAGTAAATCTTGCTCTATATATATTATATATATTTCCGATACAGGCCATTTTAAAAATAAAAAAATGAGGACATTTTTTTTTATCAAAGAAAGAGAGAATTGTAAAACATGGATCATTAAATTTTCCAAACCGATATTAACGGCATTTATGTAAACTATAGGAATAGGACAATTCTCCAAATATATTAAGTAGATTCATTAATATTTGATAAATTTGTCAACGATTCGATAGAGCTTTTTGCTTCAGGTTCATATTTGGAAGGCCAAAATGCTTTAAAAAGCATTATTATGAGTCTTATCAAAATCTTGTATGCGTGTGCCATCCAAGTTCAAAAGTTTCAATTGTCAATTTTTTTTATTAAAAGAATAAAAACGTACCAAGTAAAATTCTTTTATTTTCCATAGATTTATTATAAAACTTTTTTGGTAAAATCAAAAATATTCAGTTAAAATATATAGGGATCAAAATTTTGACCTTTTGCTTACAATTTTATGTGACAAATTTTTAAGCAAATCTATAAAATAAATTTTGAAGATCCTAACGGGGTCTTTTATTATGCTTTAACGTTTTCCGACATGTTAATTTTATGTGGAATTTATATCCATTAAAATATAAAATATGTTAATGTACTTCTGCAAAAAACTGACCTACAAAATATTTAATTTGGGTGAGCGGATAAAAGAAAGAAAGACTAACAAGCTTGATATAATTTTTATTAGAAATAAAAATTATGTTTTTTTCCAACTTTAATTGTGTGCAATGGAAATGAAAATTATTCAAGTTCGAGGCCATACTCTATATATCTTTATTAGGATATTGTCCTAACAAATAATCTATAGAGTTTTTTGTTTTAAATTTATTATTTGACCCTTTCAGGAATGTTAAGGAGAGCAAAATTCGTAAGAATTTTCAGTGCGGATTTACCTTAATTAGTTTAATATAGTGCGACCCTGCGTTAAATCCCAAAGTTCGCCCTTCCAGAGATTGACGTCTATGCAGTATTATTTTTGACAGTTTTCGTATAGTATAATAACTTAAAAATCATGCTGTACTCTAATGATATCACCATATCTGTGAATTCCTTTTATTCTTTGCTTGAAAGTCAAATCATATATCTTTACCCATTATTAAAGAGTCCATGTCGGGAAAACGATAAATAAAAGTTTTACAACTTCAGTTATATATTTAATAGAGTTTTGATTTTAGTTTGTGCATTATCGTTTTTATAGAATTTTTTTAAAAGTAGCAATTTATTCGAATTATTTATTCTTCGAAAATCATGTTTTTAATATTTTCGCTTTTACATTTTATTCGTTCGATTAAACTAACAACTTTTACTCGAGTGACAACCCTAGTTGGTATTATTTATGATGTACTAAACTTTTGGTAACTGTCGCCCCCATTGCATCTGAGTTTTTATTACAAAAAAAAAAAACTCAAACTGCTTACGGACAATTGTTTTCTTCTTGTTGTTTTTATTTGACAACATCAAAGAGAATACGGTATTATGATCTGTTGTCACATGACAGATGGCTGAAATAAATAAAATGATGGCAATAGTGCTGCTAAAGTCACTATTATAAAATACTTTGTATATAATATTTTTCCTTTTCGTATTTTTAATTAAACAAAAACTGTGTTGGGTAGATAGAGGGTTGAATCGTCAATTTTAATTTAATTTGTTTAATAAAAACTATTATTCAATTGAATATATTCATATCTGAACTTTTATTTTAGCGATTTTGATTAGAATTATTTTAAATTCGTATATAATTCTTAAAGCAACTCAAAACGGCGAAACTGCCCCATTTCATGAAGGACATGAACCAAATTATAGAACTATAAAGTGAAAACATTTCAACTTAATCACCATTCAGAAAAACCATGTGTTTCAAATAATCATGAATATTGCAAAAATCTTATAATTTAATTACATTGATGTTGAGGTGTGACGTGTTTTTACCCACGCTTTATATTTTTAATGAAAAACCTGTTTAATTATTCTACTGATGATGTTAGTACTTAAAATTATTAAATAGTGATTAAGTAGTGTTGGTTACAATGGATTTCCAACCAATTTATTCTCTGTGTGTATATTTTGGCTTATGTTAACCATTTCAGAGGTTTGCTAATATATTGTTAAAAGTTAAAACAGAAAATCGCCGAAATAAATGTTAACCTCCAAAAATATTGTTTGTTATGTCCCATGTATGGTATTGAAAAAATGGGAAATTTAAGCTCTCAAGTGTGACCGATGGTCTGAAATGATTAATGATATACTTAAAACAAATGTTGAAAGATTCCATGATACCTTTAAGAGTTACTGAACCCCATAGTGAGCTATGTTGATATTTTTTATGCAAAAACAACATTACAGATGATTATCTTGATGCGCCTATTTCTTTAAATGAAGTAAAAAATCAACTTTTAAAAAGCTAAAGTAAACAAAGCTCCAGGTGAAGACCGAATTCCGTACGAGTTTTTTAAAGATGCTAGTGATAGCTACCTGAACACATTATCAAATGCATATACTCAATTATTGGAAGGTAAACAAAGTTATGATGCTTTTCAAAATAGCATTATTTATCCCATTTATAAAAAAGGTGATGTAACCAACCAAATAACTATAGAGGGATTTCTTTTATGAATTGCATTGGTAAAATAATGATGGGGATAATGCAGGAAAGGTTATCTGAGTGGTCAAACCGAAATAATATATTAAACAATATCAAGCTGGGATTTCGAAAAAGGGTATTCTACGATCGACAATATTTACAACCTCACAGCCATAGTCAATATAAAATTCGCAGAAAAACGAAAGGTGTATGCATTTTTTGTAGACTTCAAAGCTGCATTTGACCGAGTACCACGGAAATTGCTGATCTATAAGCTACATCAGATGGGAGTCTCATCAAAAATAGTAAATGTAATTGAACAGGTTTACCAAAACACGAAATCGGCAGTGTGGACAGGTACTGATCTTTCGAATTATTTTGAAACAAGTATGGGAGTTAAACAGGGATGCTTGTTGTCTCCACTGCTTTTTGCTTTATATTTAAATGACATGCATGATTACCTGTGTGGTGGATTGATGGTAGATAATATAAACGTACGAGTCCTGATGTACGCTGATGACATAGTTATGCTGGCCGATGATGTAATAACCTTACAAAATATGATTAAAAATCTGGAAGAATACTGTCGTGTCTGGGGAATGGAGGTTAATCTCATTAAATCTGAAATAATGGTTTTTAGAAAAGGAGGAAATTGGGATCAAATGAATGTTGGATATTTAATGGTGAACGTGTCAAGGTGGTTTCGGAGTACAAATATTTAGGTATAACTTTAACTCCAAAAATGTCATACTCAAAACATGTTAGTGTTAAAATGATGCTGCTAAAGTTAGTATAAATGCCACCTGGAAAAATTTTTATTGGAAGAAAAGAGAGTACCACTTAAAGCTAAATGGGAAATGTTCTAGCGGTGTGTAGATCGGCGCACAGGTATGGGGAACTCTTCGTTTGATGAAATCGATAAATTACAAAGGTTTTTTACTAAACGGATTCTTAGACTCCCAAGCAACACTCCAAACAATGTGATAGCTTTAGAAACCCAACAACAAGAAAATCATTTCTACACATACAGTCTTCATCTTCAGTATATCTCGAAAACCATTTTTGATTATGATCACAGAAGGCTGCCACACAAACTATCCAAGTTAATTATAGCACGAAATATTTTTGGTACAATGATTTCAGAAAAAGATTGCAAGATTTTAACATTGAGATAACCGACATAGAAAGAAGCAAAAACGGAATGGAACAAAACGTGTACAAATCTCATTGATTCAATGAAGTTAACTATGTATCGAGAACATGAAAGAAATGCTCAGCTTAGTGAACAAAGAATATTTAAACATCTAGATCACTCTAAAGGCCTAACGTATTGTAATGAAAAGCACAGTCAAGAACAAATAAGTTTTTATAATGAGAGCAAGAGGAGATGTGCTGTGGCTAAATGGGAATCAATATAATAGAGTACAAAAATTTAAGATTTTGCTCTCTTTGTAACATGAACGAAAATGAAACAACATATCATTTTATTGGTAGATGCCCCGTAACTTAAATCTATAAGATTGAAATATTTTGGTAGTACTACATTATCAGATGTTGAAATTATTCGAGTTCTAAATGGTGTGTGAAAACACGAATTGGCTAAGCCTATACAACTATTTTAAAGAATGCTCTCACATATAGAAATTTGTTAGTAAAAGAATTTAATTATTAAAGAAATATATATTTTTCAATTTTATTAGTGAATTTAGTTCTCTGATTATTATATATATATTCCCGTCGTTCCTATAAGGAGCATAGGACCTGATTATTAATTAAAAGAAAATGTAAAATCAAAATTTTGTAAATTACAACCAATTTCCGGCAGACGGTTTTTAAACCATGCTGTATAATCTTTATTGAATGTATCAGTTATTATAATAAGAAACATTTTGTAATAATTTAAATCTGAAATAATAAAGAACTTACTACTACTACTACTATACTTAAAACAATTTCACAAGTTAGTGATTGTAATGTAATGTAAAAGTAATGTAATAAACGTTAGTTGAAAGTAATTAACATCCAATAGAAATATTAAAATCCAAAAATTTCAGTTTTACGTACAAAACTTTAGCATATAAAATTGGGCCCTTACATATAAAATTGGTACGCGGACAACCAAAGACCCAACAAAACCTGAGTATGCTCCCATATAGGAACTACGGGAACTTTTATATGTGATAGGCCAAGCGTATTTTTATGTGGTAAACATGTGGTTGAAATTTGTGCAAAGCTTTTTTTTTAAAAAGCTTATTTACTGGATAGGTCTTCAAATTGATACCTGATTAGCATATATTTTTTGAAAGTTGGAGTCTCTTTTGACCCTAAGTATTAATTCCTCATAATGGGATTGGACATCTTCAAAATACCAAGGTCTTCCTTTTCTTCTCCACAACATATTTAAGTTTCTTAACAAATAGTATTATTAGTTTTTTTGTTTTATATACATCAATTTTATTTTAATGTTATTTTTAATTTAAAACGAGCTTTCAACCTCCATATATTTACAAAAATAAAACCAAATCAAACATATTAGCTAGGTTGATACTAGTATTTCGATCTGGCTAAAGATCTCATCAGAACCCGAAGTTTTAGAAAAGCTTGAGCCCATAGAATAGGCAGAGCTTTTACAAAAAACTTTATTAATCATAAGTTTTGCTACATTCTTGTCTTCTTATTAATCAAACACGTGGCTAGCAATGTGGTCTGATGTAATGTAATTAATACATTTATGTACAATTTTATCCACCATTTTTCTGATCAAAATCAATATGATTAAATATGGAAGCGTATTATTTTAGATAATGCACTATATTAAAAGTTTTTAAATGGGCGGATACAATTAGATTTGTATTACACTATGCAACAAAAAAAGACTTTTTGAAAAACACCAATATCTTGGCTATATAGGTTCGATTCTACTACCAAAAGGTAGTAAAACCCTATACTCGGTTTGTCCAGATTGGTGACCAATTCCTTTTTATGGGCCTCTAAAGTTTCTGAAAAGCAGTGGAACCCTCAAATATGTTTATCATTAGTTTTTTTGCCCTAAATCTTAATAAGACTTGGTGCTACGGCTTAACTATATTTGGCAATAATGTGGCTAACAGTCCACTGAACAAATTCTTTCAAAATTTTATGCCAAAAAAATATTTTTTTTCCTGGAGTTTTTTTGAAAAAACACAGGAAAAAAATATGTTTTTTTCACTTTTTCCAGTATTACTTACAGGGACTGTTGAATTTTTCCTAACAATATTTGGCAAAAGTGTAGTCAAGGTAACACCGAACAACTCTTCTGAACATACCAATACAATCTGAACGTGTTTAGGCACTCTAAACAGCTCATCAAGACCACTCTGCACCTTAAAATTGTCGTTTTTGACTAAAAAAATCCACAAAAAGCCCGCGCAGTTGCCTCTAGATGGATAAAATGAAAGACCGACCCCATTAAACTTTTATTTGGATATAAATTTTTAAATTTTATATATACGTTTTTAAATTTTTTGCAAATATCAAATTGGCATAGCACAGTCGCATAGACCATGAAAAACTATGAAGACAAATGTTTTTTACTTTTTCGTGAATGTCAAAAAAGTACACGCACCAATCGCTATAAAAATTTGGAATTATTATTTTTGAAAACTGCAATCAAAAATTACAAAATATTGTTATTTAATGTATGCTTTCACTAAAGACGAACCCCAAACTAAAATTTAGGGGGCGGTAAGGTATCCACTACCTCAATACAAATATTTTTGCAAAATTTAAGTATAAATATATTTATTTGTTTTTCTTTAACTTTTTGCACACGTGTTATTCCGATTACTGACGTTTTTTGAATGAATTTTCGAGATAAAACTGTAACTTAAAAAATTATCTAGGTAAAAAATATCGCCCCTCTAAAAAATTATACGTGATCCAAAACTTTAATTGATACATGTTTGCATAGTTAAGGAAAACGCAAATTGTAATGCTATTGTTCGCGATCGCAGGAACGATAAAACTTAAAAATATTGAAATCAGCAGCACAAGAAATGTAACAATAACAATTAAAGTAAAAACAAATTTAACTCGGCTGTGTCGAATCCTTATACCCCAAATATGTAAAAAAATTAAAAAAAAATTCCAGGGAGTTTTCTTAGGTGTGGGGGTTGTTGGTAGTCGGTGAGTTATGTTGGGGGCACCTTCCCCACGCGATAAATGTTTACAAAATCATTTATTATGCTTTTTGTTTGCACTTAAGTAATACAATTGAATTATTATTTGAATTCATTCTTATATCCACGCCCATAAAAAGGGGCGGACCAATTAGCATTTTAAAATCCTCTGGGTCTACATGCAGGACTTTGAACTAACTCTGACATAAAAAATGTTTCATTTGTTTAACAAAAATACAAAAAAACGTGTAAAAAAATTGCAAATAAAAGTATAGTCCAGTCAAAAACACACATTTTAATGTACACGTTGTTCTTTATGAGCTATTTAGAGTGCCTAAACATGTTCAGATTGTGTTGGTATGTTCAGAAGAGTTGTTCGGCTACACTTTTGCCCAAATATTGTTTGGAAAAATTTAACAGTCCATGTAAGTAATACTGGAAAAAGTGAAAAAAACATATTTTTTTCCTATGTTTTTTCAAAAAAACTCCAGGAAAAAAATATTTTTTTGGCATAAAATGTTGTAATAGAATTTGTTCAGTGGACTTTTAGCCACATTATTGCCAAATATAGTTAAGCCGTAGCACCAAGTCTTATTAAGATTTAGGGCAAAAACTAATGATACCATATTTTGAGGTTCCACTGCTTTTCAGAACTTTAGAGGCCCATAAAAAGGAATTGGTCACCAATCTGGACAACCGAGTATAGGGTTTTTACTACCTTTTAGTAGTACAATCGAACCTATATAGTCAAGTTCTTGTGTTTTTTCACTGGTGCACAGTGTTATCAAACTGTGATCAAAAACACTAAAAAATATTCTTTATCTTTTTATCTTCTCTTGTAAGGTTGTTAAAAATGGATTATATACCCTTCGTCAAAGCATGCATTTAATGTTTTCATTTAGTAAATTACTTTTTGTTAATATTTACTCTAACATTAAATAATTTATTGAATTAAAACGGGTCGCGAATTTGCATCAGCAAACAGTTGTTATAAAAAATTAAAAAAAAAATAATTATGAAAATTTCCATTTTTATGGTTTTATTAGCTAATATGCACTTTTATTATATTAATGATTTCAAGTGGAAATAACTGTTATACATTAGCATATAAAGTATTTATTTACAGGGGTAGTCTCCCTATGGGTTCTCTATATTCTTAATAAAATTTGAAGATTTGATATAGAAAAAATAGTAAGGGACACGTATTTTTTAGTGTCGTCACATATTACCCTATTTTTCGGTTTTTCATCTTAATTCGAATTGTTTTTAGGTGACAACGTACAGCATTAATGGATGGCCTAATTTCTCAATCGTATTTTTATTTATTTTTTTTGTTGAGAACAAAAAAATAAAGCCCCTAACGTAGAGACATTTTTAAATATTGCCCAGTTTATTTTTTTTTTAATAAAAAATTTGAGTTTGCCCTCGTGCAATTTTAATGGAATTTAAGAATTTAAATATTCGGCTATGTTAGGGACTAAAAATTAATGTGTAAAAAAAAAACATATTAAGAATTTTATTTTCAGATAAGTACCGATGGCTCCACGGTGGCACCTGGTTTAAAAACTTAACTATAATGAATAGCAACCACGGTTGGCATGTTGGTGAAATTTTTAATTATAATTTTTACAATAATAAAGGGTTTTCCAGTAGGTACTTGACAAACTCTGAATTTAATTTGTGAACGCACTATTTCACTGATCATCTAAATATTACTTTCCTTTTTTTCAGTAAACTCAACATTTTCATCATTTGTAAAGTACACGAACGAACAACGTATGCAACTTATAAAAATATACTACCGAAATTCGGAGTCGGTGTCCGCAACTTTAAGAGCATTAGAACATCTTCAGTGATGAAGCTCATTTTTGGCTCAATGGGTTCATCAATAAGCAAAATATGCGTTATTGGTTCAGTGAAAATCACATGTGCTTCATGAGTCACCACCTCATCCACAAAAAATAACTGTTTGGTACGGTTTGCATGCCGGCGGCATCATTGGGCCATATTTTTTCGTCGACAATAACAATCGTCATGTTACTGTGAATGGCGATCGTTTATTTTTGGCCCGAATTGGAAATTTGGGACTTGGACGACATGTGGTTCAACAAGAAGCTGCCACAAAGCCACACAGCACACGTTACAATCGATTTATTGAAGAGTAAATTAGTGAGCGTGTTATCTTAAGAAATGGACCAGTCAATTTGCCGAAAATTGGGTCCAACGAATTGACCGCTGCCAACGTGCCCGCGGTGGCCATATGAACGAAGTCGAGTTCCATTCATAAATGTTTTGATTGTAACGGCTCCGCCAAATAACTTTTTTTTTTTTTTGAAAATGCTATAAAAAAAAACTACTGAATATTTTCTCAAATTTCTTTTTTTATTTGAAAGTACAATCCTTGCCGGTTAATAATGAAAAATAATTTCATTCAAATGGCTGCCTCGGCTGGCCATGCAGTAGCCTACACGATCGGTCCAATTTATCGGTCCATTATCGATTGTGTGCAGCTGTATTTCACCAATGGCTTCACGAATATTGTCCTTTAGAGCGTCAATTGTCTCTGGCTTGTTGGCGTAACACTTATCTTTGACGGCACCCCACAAATAATAGTCCAACGGTTGTCAAATCCCAGCTCCGAGGTGGCCAAACAACATCAGCTCTGTGGCTGATAATGCGATCTTCAAAAACAGGGCGCAAACATCGAGTGTAGCTTCGGCTGTGTGGCACGTAGCGCCGTCCTATTGAAACCAAATGTTGCCAATATCCTCCTCTTCAATTTTTGTGAACAAAAATTCGTTCAACATGGCCGATAACGATCGCCATTGACTGACCATTGACATTCTGCAACATTACCATGATTTTAAAAGTAATGTCGCAATATTTCCGAGCGTTGTTCAAGCATATACACAACCATATTCGTTCAGCGGAAGGATAAAACTAATTATCTGTCAAATCAGACATGAGCTAAGTGTTACCATTCACGAAATAAGCACTAGTTGAAAAAAAAAAACATTAGATGGCGACCCTTTATTTCAAGTCGATAATAAAGTTGTGGATACATCTCAAATGGTTTGCGTTTTATTTAAAGAAAAAGTTGTCAAGTCCTCATTGAAAAACCCATTACATAATATGTGTCATTCTATCTCAAAAAGATTTTTTTTAATTAAACCTTTCCTTTATTTGTTTTATAATTGTTTAAATATTGTTATTTTATTTTGATTTCTAAAGAGTGTAAACCCCTTAAACCTAAAACATGAGATTGGGAAGCTAAAAAAAAATACGTGTCCTTTATATTTTTTTTTTTTTTTTTATCACATACTCAATTTTCATTAAAATCAGAGAGAACCCGTATGGAGACTCCCCTTTGTTAGATGTGCATTACAGTCAAGTTTAGTTAAGCTTTATGCAATTATCGTATATTCCATACACTATCCCTTGTTCCTTTAGTCATCGCAGTTTCGTTTTGGCTTATTCACAACTGAAAAACTGTTTTAGTATTTTAAACGGAAGCCATTATGTGGTTTTCATTAAGTTTTTTCATATTCCTTTGCTCACTATTTAAATTTCTATTACAATTTTTTTTTGTGTGTCATTTAAAGTAGCTGAAAGTAATAATATTTGCAAAAAAAAATGCTTTATTAAATTTTGTCAAAAGTAAATGTAGTTTTACAACCAATTTAACACAATATCCTTGGTACTTACTGTGCATAAATTAAAATAAATAAAAGCATTTTATTGAATTTACAATGCAAGTACAAGTATGTTACACAAATTTACGTAAATTCATATATAAATTTAGAGGAAAAAAAATCATAAATAAATAGCTATTTATTACTTAATTACAAATTGAAATTACACTCATAGAAAAAAGTTAGTAGACAAATTTGTAAAGCTGTTAGTAATCAAACTTTGCAAAATTTTAAACTAATTTTTAGTTTAAATTGAGATTTTAGTTAAAAACTTTTGTTATGTTGACATGATGAAATATTAATTTTTTTTTTTTTTGCTAAATTTAATACTATTATTTTGATAATCAATAGCATCAGCGGTCGTTGTTATGCGATGTTTGCGTTTCAATATTTGTGATTTTTTTTGTGTATTGTGTCAGCATAAAATAGAAAAGTGTCGTTTTAGAAAAATATTTAGAAACATTTATGCAAATGGTTTTATTATTAAGCAATAAAAAATAAAACTGTAAAATACATACCAGAGTTTTATAAAAAAAGTAAAAACTGGAAACATTTGTTTCTAAATTGAAGGACAATTTTGTAAGTGGTTTTTGTATTTACAAAAAAGTGTATATTGTTAAAAAAGAAATTAATAAATTAATTTAAAAAATATTTTTATTTTACCAATGAATAGATATTGAAATAATACACAGACAATCTTATCAACATAAATATCGAATTAAATATTTGATTTGAATTAAATTTATTTTTAAACAAATATTTAATTGAATCAATTAATATTTTTTAATTGACTTTTAAGGTATTATTAGCGAGTGAAGTTAAAAAAATACCCTTTTCAAATAATTTTTTTGTTTGTATGTGACAAATTTATTTTTGGAGCTAAATTTTTTTATACATATAATAATTAGGATTTATATTTTATAAAAAAAAAACTATTTTTTAATTATATTTTTTTTTCTCTAGTATAGGGGGCATTAAAATCGACGTAAGAGAAGAGCCCAAAAACTGCGCTCAAATTTTTCATAAACGGCAAAAAAAGGAAAAGAATCGCCAGATCTGTGTGGGAATGCACACTAAGTATAATAATAACAAAATGAGACATGTTTTATTAAAATGGGATAAAAAGTTTTTGAGCTAGAGTTTGCGCAAATTTAAAAAATGTCATTTCGAGAAAAAAAAAATGAAATTTACTAATATTTTATAAAATATTTATAGACAAACTTCGGTATAACTTTTTTTTCTATTTAGCATTTTTATACCCCCTTTTATGAGAAAAAAATCGAAAAAAAAATTTTACATACTAATAGTACCTTAAATATACAGTGGTGTTAAAACATTTGCAACTGAATTCATGGTTTAGGTAATTATAATTTTTTTGATAAAAAAGATTTGTTTTTAGTAACGTCATGATGCTTGTTAGGAAAAGACCCTAACCACGTGCTTGATTACTAAGAAGACAAGAATGGAGCAAAATTGATTATTAATAGGTTTTTTGTTAAAGTTCTGCCTTTTATGGAGGCTCTAACTTTTCTAAAATTTCGGGTTCTGATGAGATCTTTAGCCAGATCGAAATACTAGTATCAACCTAGCTAATATGTTTGATTTGCTTTATTTTTGTAAATATACGGAGGTTGAAAGCTCGTTATAAATTGAAAATTTGTGGTATAAGTTTTTGTTTTTTTTTTATAAAATTCAGTTATAGCATATTATTTTACAAATACAAAAAAATATTCATAACTGCTCGAAAATAAAAAAAAGTAATTTTAACAAAATAAGTCGATAGTGCAGTGCGCAAAACATTTGCAACTCTTAAAGTAATTAACAGGAAATACAAACAATTGTTTTAACGCTCAGTATTTTGTAGCGCTCAGTTTGTTTGTAAGGAACTTTTTGTGACTAAGCTATTAAAGCTAATTTTATAAGGTTTGCTATCTCTTTTAGATATTAGTAATATGGAAAATTTTTTGTTTTCAAATTCATTAAATAAAATAAAAAAGTTTTGTTTTGGCAGATAATCCCAAAAAAAAAGTAATTTCAATAAACTAAATTTTCTATTTTAAATTTAAAAAACTTTTAAGCATAGGAGATAACCTATCAATATGAAAATGTTTTTCTTTATCTTACAACGTATATTACTATACGCTAAACATTTTGAAATCGGTCTTCATTTACAAAAGTTATACACCACAAACCAATTTTGCATACACGTACTTTGACAACTTTTAAGTATATACTGTACTAAAACAGGGTGATTCAATCACAATATTACAAAAGATTTATACCTCTTTTATAATTGCCAATTTGTTTCGTACCGATCGGAACAGTAGTTTATAAGTTCTATATTTATTACCATTATTTTAGTTAAATACCCCACAGTGGCATATGATCGTTATTTTAAAATTAAATAATAAGTATACGCCACCCATACAAACTCAGTTTGATAAATAGTTCTACATTTTACACACATTAGCAAAATGATTTTATTTGGGTTGCCTATACTTATTATTTAATTTTGAAATATCGATTATACGCCAGAGTGTATGACTTTACCACATTTAATCTTTCTTATTCTCAATCTGTTTATATCTGTTATCTGTTATCTATTTATATTTGAAAAATATATAAAGTTTATTACTGTCAAATATTGTTTTTAATTTATAGGTCAATGGCAATTAACTTTATAAAATAAACCCCATTTAAAGTGAAAATCTCTTTTAACCAGAATGAAAAATCACTGAAATAAAAGTCAAAAGTTGCAAAACTGGTTTTATTTAGTCTTTTATTTTTTACTTTTTCTCTGCACTTGTATGTAGTTGGTACTATAAAGAAAAATTTTTTTTTAAAACTTTTCTCAATAACGAACTACTCTTATAGGAATGTGTCTATGTGTATATATGTAGTAACAACAATTGCAGTTTTGATTACTAATGAAGTTATATTGATGTTTATTTGAAACTATACAAACATGACTCTAACTGCAAAGATGTACGACATATAAAACTATAAAATAACAAGTAACATGATGCATTATATATAAAAAGTATGTTGTACAATTGCAACATGTGTGCAAATGTTTGAATAAATATAGTATGTAAGATAGAAAAACAAGCAAAATTGATAGTACTTGGTAACAAGATTATACCTTACATATAATACACTCATAAAAATAAGTCTGTAAAAATAGCAGACAAAGTTGCTAAAAATTATTTAGTTAAAAATTGCGTTGCAAAAAGCAGTAAATCTGGTGCGGATGTTTTTGCTAAATATTAGTAAAATAAAAGTATAAAAAAATGTTAAATCTACTAAATTTTAGTTACAATTTTAGTTGTTTGCATGAACACTAAGCGCCATCTATTCATGAAAATTTTAATTATAATAAAAGACAACTAAAGTACTGATCTGCAGTATTGTATCTTCCTTTCCTTTGTTCCTTTTGTTTGTACATCGGAATGCTATTATCAAAATTTTATAAAATAAGCGCAGATTTTTCCAAAGCTTTCAATATATATTCATTGGTAAAAGCAACATATTTTGTAAATTTTTTTGTTAATTTTTTAAACATTATAAATTATTTTATACACAGAAAAACCACTTCTAATAACCTATGACAACTTAGTAGTTAGATTAGATTAGATCAGAAGGCACTATGCACCGCGACCACTGTAGCTCTTTTGTGCTGCCTAAAGTTACCTACAGATTCAAGCTACCCATAAAGCCAATTAACCTATTAGGCAATATGTTCGCGATGTCGGAAGGCGAAATGAAGCGATCACCTAGAAAGCTAAGTCTCCTATCACAAAGCCTGGAAAATTCGCAGAGAACATGCTCCGAGGTCTCAGACACCATCTCACAAAACCTACACATATCCGTGTCCGATTGACCCTTCTTGTGCAGATGGTATCTGAGATTACAGTGTTCAGTTAAGTACGACGCCAGGTTCCTCAAACCCCCTCTTTCAAGCGACAAGAATAGCCTCGACCCCCTACTGGAAAAAAAGATCAATCTTTTAGCCTGGCGCTGACCAGGAGAGTTTTCCCAGTAACCAAAGAATTCAGACTCGCTCCATGCCCTGAGCCTTTCCCCAACATACCCCGCAGGTATTCCACAGAATTGGTCAGGACCAATAAAGGGTCTTCGGGCAACGCGGTTGGCAAGACAATTTGCCCTCTCGTTGCCCTCATGCCTCTCATGACCAGGAACCAGGTTAGAGATTTGCCCCTACCGAGCCTATTGAGAGTCTGAATGCATTCCATGACCAACCCGGACGACACCTTATAAGCCATTAAGGCCCTCCGTGCAGCCTGACTGTCAGAATGAATGTAGATGCGAGATCTGCGAGTTCCCCTTCGCAGGCATTCCCCTGTACAGACACAGATGGCCCAATCTCCGCCTGAAAATTGGACGGATATTTTCATATAGGTAATTTAGTAGTTGGACAATTTTAAAAACGCTTGCAATTATATATCTGTCTATGTGATTGTTTGCTATATTAAAAAAAAAACACACACAATTGTTTTTTTTCCCTCTGATTTTTTTTTTTTTTTTTTGTAGTGCCAAATGGAATACAAAAGCTAAAAGCCGCATATATTAATATAAAAGGAACAGAAAAAGAGAGCTTGTTTCAAATTATATTTTTTTTTTTTAATTTTTAAACTTTGCCTAACGACAGCAATTATATATATATTGACATATGTCTTTAAAACTTTGCACTCTTACTAGCTAAAGTGGTGTTAAGCCAAATATCCACTTTCCTAAAATTAAAGATGTGCGAGAGTTATTACAAAATAAAGTTAGTTCTAAAGGATTAAAATATTTTTGACAATAGGCCCATATGTATTTGTTTTTTTTAACAATATTTTTTAAAATTTTTTTACAAAAATCACTTTTTGATCCCTTTTTACTTAATTTATAGCAACATTTATAGAACATATAATAAACAACAACTTTATTTAAGGGGTGCTTGAGGATTTAAGTTTTGCCTTCCAGGGAAGACCGGATTGAGACTACAAAAAATTCCGTCACAAAAACATCACCATTGCAATAACACCACTACGTTGTATTTTATTTTAAATTTCTTTTTATTTGAGACGAATCTGTTCTCTGTGTGTAGATTCTTGTTAAAAGTTTACATGTATGACCCCTACCCACTCCTAGTCGCAAAAATGGGCCCGAAAATAAATTTGTTTGAACTTCTCGGCCAATTTCTAATCAAAATGTTTTATTTGATTTTGTTATGGTCATTAGACGAAGCTTTCAATATTATAGCTCTCTTAGTTTACGATATAAAAGTTCATTATAAAAATTGGACTTTCTGAACAAATAATGCGACTACATTGCCCTGATGTACAGTTTACCCATATAATTTTTTTTTTTCACTTACCAACATATTTAAACAAAATATAAAAGTAATTTTAGTATCAAAATTGTTAGAATTATTTAAAAATATGTACACTGCAGTTCACAAAGGCAGTGAAAGGGTTAGAAATAATTTCTTATTGTTGATTTACTATAGCGAGTGTAAATCCATATAGAAATATCTTGCATTCACACCATATCGAAAGACAAAACGTTGTAGAAAAGTGTAATTTTTATCAAATACAATTTAATATATTTTTTTGTGTCGTTTAAATTTATATCTTTTTTCTAAGTTTGCAACTGCTAACGTTTCATATGATTCAAAACTAATATAGTATCGTAGAAATGATAAATATTCAAGCTATACAATTAACTTTGAATATATTAAATCCACATAGGTCGAAAATATATACCACATACAAATGTACTTTGTAATACTCACAACGGGAACTCAACCTACAAAACATTGCAGGGATTCCGATGAAAGACTAAAGTCACAAATATTCTTTTACATTTATCTTATTAAGGTATGTCTTTATACAAAATACATACCAACATTCATATCAATACACCAACGACTTGATTTACAATACATTTTTATATTCATATCCCTGTGTAGAAAAGCATTACCACACTGAGAATACTATGTAGGTAAAGACCACTACAAATGTAGTTGAAACAAAAGAAATTTCACTTGAAAAGGACCGACTTACATTTAAGTAAATTCAACTAACATTGTCATAAAAGTATCAAAATTGTAGTAAAAATTAACAACATATGTAGTAAAACTTAAACAAACATTTATCTGTTTTATTTTTTTAAATAAAAAAAACTAATGTAAAATCATAATACAGTAATTTCATGTGGTCTGTTTTTTAAGTGAACTACAACCCTATGGGGAATGGGACCGGTTCACAGTGGTTCCAAACACAAAAAACATGGTAATAAATATAGATGTTTTAAATACTGGTCCAATCGGGAAATGGTTGTTCCCAAAAATTGAAAAGCGGGAGTAACCTTTAAGGAAAATGTTTCTGTGGTCACCCTGTTTTAACACAGGGTGTGCTACAGGGTGTCAAAGTTGACCATCTCGAGTATGAAAGAGCTTAAAGGGGTATTACTTCTATAACCATGCATCGATTTTAGTGTTTTTTGGACTTTTTTAAATCTAGGTTACGAGACAAAGCAAAAACATGCTTCATGTACCATAGTAACTCTTACAGTTAAAAAAATATTTCACTTTGAATTTCAAATCTTCATTTTTCGCCTTGACTTTTTTAATAGTTTTGCCAATAGATTATTCATTTTCAAAAGAAAATGCTCAAAATTTTTTCAAGTCATTCTAATGACCTTTCTTAAACTCCTAAAGAAAACTTTTTTGAATTATCTTAAGCCGGTTTCGCAGTGATACTATTTTAAACTCAAAATTAAAAGTGTGTTCTGAAAATGGGGTTTTTTTGGTCAGATAAGGGTAACTTCACACACCTTTATATATATTTTGCTGATATTTTTTTGGATTAGTTTTTTACATAGTTTTGATTAGAGTAGACTCTCAAAAATGCTTAATGGTATAGTTTAACAGCATTTTTGGATATGCACCCCTACGTCCAGCATTGGTCGAAAATGATGAATTTTTGAACGGAATTCTATGTTATGACCGTGATAAAAAAAGTCACGCCACTTAGACACGATTTGAAATTTTTATACTGTAAAGAGATTTATTCTAATGAGTTTGCCACTTCATTTGCCGCCGCCCGCTTAAAAACGTAGCCTGGAGAGCAAATTTTGTGGAAAAAGTCACATTTTTTCAAAGCCTTTTTTTGATTTATAAAAAAAGCGTACTTATATTATCAATTTCAGCAAAGATTTTATTTATTTTTAATAAAACGTAAATAATTGTCTACATTCCAAAAATCTTTTCGATATTGCTTATGGTTATTTTACATAAAACACTCAAAGTTCAATGTAGTATATCTATCTAAATTAATTGTACATTTATTGGCTTTTGGTTTCGGCTAATGTTAAAAATTTTAAATAATTTTCAGAAATTTTTTTACATATTATTAAATAGACTTAGTTATCAATTCAACGATGCATAAATCGTTCTATCTAGTGTAATAAATGAATTCAAACTATTGCGCTTAAATCAGGCATTCAGGTCAAATTGCAGTATTTAACAAAATTTATATATTCAGGTATACAGAGCGTGTTGCATTATATTTCTCTAAAAGGGTTACGGGTTTTTTTATTTTTTTAATACTATTTCAAAAACCTAATAAGATATAAATGCAGGTAGAAAATGCGTTTTATGATGTAACATTTGCATAATATATTGTTCTAATTTTCCATATAAACAGGTAAATAACTACCATATATTCATTTATTTGAAAGACAAAATAATGTTTTTTTTTTTGTTCTAAAGATAAGGTTTTATTAAATTTAACTGGTACAGTAGTAATTGTGCTAAAAATATGAATAATTCCTAAGGACTACACATTTTCTACAAAGTAGTCTGAAGTATCAAAAGTTTAAAAGGTCGTTTATATGCATAGATTCAGAATCTTCCTTTTCAATGTCTATGCTTATTTTTGGTAACCATTTTGTTCTTATGGAGTAGTAAAGTACTGGATCCGATGATATTAATAAAAATTCCATCAATCGGAATTTTGA
This sequence comes from Delia radicum, assembly GCA_021234595.1. Classification (NCBI taxonomy): domain Eukaryota; kingdom Metazoa; phylum Arthropoda; class Insecta; order Diptera; family Anthomyiidae; genus Delia; species Delia radicum. The sequence goes on along the minus strand of JAEKOY010000635.1, from coordinate 4,311 downwards.
GCTATTCTGGAGTTTGTAACCTCCATGACTGCTTAACTCAAATAACCTCCTTTTTAAAATTACTACGCTTATATATTACAAAATATTTGTTTTTTAATAAACAAAACATCGAGCAGGTACTGGATTTGTAAAAACAAAAAACTGAAATAGGTAAAATAAAAAAAAACGCATTATATTAGCCCATTAAAACAATATGTTATGCAAATGTTACATCATAAAACGCATTTTCTACCTGCATTTATATATATTAGGTTTTTGAAATAGTATTAAAAAATAAAAAAACCCGTAACCCTTTTAGAGAAATATAATGCAACACGCTCTGTATACCTGAATATATAAATTTGTTAAATACTGCAATTTGACCTGAAATGCCTGATTTAAGCGCAATAGTTTGAATTCATTTTATTACACTAGATAAACGATTTATGCATCGTTGAATTGATAACTAAGTCTAATTTAATAATATGTAAAAAAATTTCTGAAATATTTAAATTTTTAACATTACCGAAAGCAAAGCCAATAAATGTACAATTAATTATAGTTAGATATACTACATTGAACTTTGATGTTTTATGTAAAAATAACCATAAGCAATATCGAAAAGATTTTTGGAATGTAGGACAATTATTTACGTTTTATTAAAAATAAAATAAAATCTTGCTGGAAATTGATAATATAAGTACGCTTTTTTATAAATCAAAAAAAGGCTTTTGAAAAAATGACTTTTTCCACAAAATTTTGCTCTCCAGGCTACGTTTTTAAGCGGGCGGCGGCCAAATGAAGTGGCAAAACTCATTAGAATAAATCTCTTTACAGTATAAAAATTTCAAATCGTGTCTAAGTGGCGTGACTTTTTTTTATCACGGTCATAAACATAGAATTCCGTTCAAAATTCATCATTTTCGACCAATGCTGGACGTAGGGTGCATATCCAAAAATGCTTTAAACTATACCATTAAGCATTTTTGAAGTCTACTCTATCAAACTATGTAAAAAACTAATCCAAAAAATATCAGCAAAATATATATAAAGGTGTGTGAAGTTTACCCCTTATCTGACCAAAAAACCCCATTTTTCAGAACACACTTTTAATTTTTGAGTTTTAAAATAGTATCACTGCGAAAACGGCTTAAGATAATTCAAAAAAGTTTTCTTTAGGAGTTTAAGAAGGTCATTAGAATGACTTGAAAAAATTTTGAGCATTTTCTTTGAAAAATGAATAATCTATTGGCAAAACTATTAAAAAGTCAAGGCGAAAAATGAAGATTTTGAAATTCAAAGTGAAATATTTTTTTAACTGTAAGAGTACTATGGTACATGAAGCATGTTTTTGCTTTGTCTCGTAACCTAGATTTAAAAAAAGTCCAAAAAACACTAAAATCGATGCATGGTTATAGAAGTTATAACCCCTTTAAAGCTCTTGTCATACTCGAGATGGTCAACTTTGACACCCTGTAGCACACCCTGTGTTAAACCAGGGTGCACCACAGAAAACATTTTCCTTAAAGGTTAGCTCCGCTTTCAATTTTGGGAACACCATTTCCCGATTGGACCAGTAGTTTAAAACATCTATATTTATTACCATGTTTTTTTGTGTTTGGAACCAACTGTGCGGTTTGTGCGTGTGCCACATGGATCGGTCCCTTCGTGCCAGAGGACCAGTCCTCTGCTAAACTCTAACCTATGTAAACAACTGGCAACTTTAACATTGGCTTGTCATAGGAGGGGGTCATTTGTCCTTCTTTAAGCCACATAGTGGCATACCACAGGAATAACCAAAGATGGACATACCACAAGACTGTCGCAAAAGGGCAATGTCGTATAAAATAAACGAAAACTAAACAGCTTTCCAATGGGTTAAATGCTGGTCACTGGCTTTTTCTTGTTAATAAGCTTTCTGGTTAAGTAGTAGTTCTCCCATACTAGTCACAAGATTGGTAAGTTTAGGACAATTGACACTGCTTAACCCACTTCAGTATTAAATTATACCAGTCCTGTGATAAGTCCTTCCTTAACCTGTCACTTTTAGGACAAATTGACTACTCATTCCCCATAGGAGAATATAGTAAAAAATTAAATTTCTTCTACAAAAGATGTCTTTTGCCATAAAAATAATGATACTGCATTACAACTCAAACAACTACAAATATTTACTGCAAAAGTTCCCTGAGTGTATGTAAGTGGTTATATATGTACATATTCGGGTAATGGCAAGATATTTTAGGATGTCGCGCGAAAAATTGGAAAAGATGTGGTTACCTATATGCTTACCAGTATAAACAGAAAAATGAGTCAAAAAATAACAATATAAAAAAAAACAACAATACAATAAAACGTACCTGCACTGGCTTTGAATATGGGCATCCAGGTTGTCAGTCAACGGGTCTACCATTTGGAGCTATCTTGACATGTTATACTTGATAGCTAAAAACATAAATAAATGTCATTTCCTGTCAGCTTGTAAAAAATCAAAAAATATGTACTTATATATGTTCTTACTAGAGTTTGAAAAATAATGAGTTTAGAAATTGAATTTCAAAATTTTTACATCATTATTTTATATTTAAAATAATGATCAAAATAAGTGCTTATGGTTTCTGCTTTATTTTTGTAATTAAAATTATGGGAAAAAATAATTATTTATTCAGAAGTCCTTATTATTTGTGTTAAAGTAAAGCAGAGACTAAGCTGGTGTCATTACTGGTAGTGAGAAAAAGTAATGACATGGCATTACTGTTCCTACACTGGAATGCTAATACTATTAAGTAATGTGTTAAAACACCAGGGACCGTAAATAATGATTAGTGCTCGTTTTTGAATCAAAAAATCAATCACTTAGAAGAGAAATAAAAAAAAATTTATTGCACCATTATTATTATTTTTGACAATCTTTGCATATCCGTTCATGATTTTTAAATTTTTGATTTTTAAAGTTTTCTTCAATGGTAATGATTATTTTTGAGTAATAATAAAAAAAATCAGCCATAATCATTATTTTGAGCAAAAAAAATAAAACTCAAAAAATAATCATTATTTATGATTTTTATTTTTTTTCGCTCAAAATAAACTCACTTTCAATGTGTGGGATTGACATATTCAGAAAGGAGGAGGAGCTTATCCAAGATTATGGTATCAATCTCTCTTTGGAAAATTCTCTAGCACATTAATGCATCAATCATATTGTGGGTGGGGTTTAAGGGGTTAATTATTAATTTCACAATAGGGCTTTTTGCCGTAAAGTCAAAATTTGGAAGCTCGATTTTCATTTTTTTTATTATTACTCAAAAATAATCATTACCATTGAAGAAAATCATTAAAACTCATAACCATAATCATTATTGTTGTAATTTTTATTATAAAACTCATAATGATTACGGTCCCTGTTAAAAACTGGTATAATAATAATATTTTGTGGGTTTGTTGCATTTCTGTTTAAATTTTATCAATTTTTCTTAAAAAACTGATAGAAATCTTTTTTAAATCTACAATTTTATGCATGAATAATCCAAGGCAGCATTTTAGATATACAGTAGTGGTATTTCAAACTAAAAACGAAAAACAATAATGGTATTTTTTATACCCTGCACATACTGTGAGTGTATATACATATAAGAGTGTCTTTTCGTTTGTAACACATCGAAACAGAGGTGTAAGATCCCATTAAAATACATATAAGCTCTTCAAAAATTTTTCGTCACCTTTCGAAAGTAAACTTTTTTAAATGCCTCTTATTCTTAAGGCTATAATTAAAAGGAACGACGCACACAATGTTAGGTTGACTAAACTTAAGGGCTATGACATGCAAAGTTTTACATTCCAAACGTATTCACCGTATACTTGATGGCCCAGTTAAAATTAAAAAAATTAAAACAATACTTTCCAAACATACTATAAGTTTTTTTCCTCATAGTTTTTAACTTTCAGATTCAAACCAATTCAAAATAGAGTCACTTGACTTAGGGAAATACATTTAAAAAATATACGAATTTCCTAATCGCTGTTTTGATTACAAGTGAAAGCAAAGTTTTCCGATGTTTAAACTTCGCCAGTTTTTTTCAATAGGATTTTTGCTCCGCATAATGGAAAGGAAATTTGATAACAGTATTAAAAATTTGTGTAATTTATATAGTTTTGAGGTACACCAATTTGATGTCAGCGCACCAATTAGGTGCGCACAGTTAGTTCGATTTCAATTTAAAAATATGCATGTTCAGCAAGACAAAATTAATACAAATCTAATTATTGCATGATATATTTTTATAAAGGCAATTTCAGAAAAAAATTTAAAAATCGAAAACTTTTGGTCACATT
>JAEKOY010000634.1:0-23027 GCA_021234595.1 Delia radicum | reverse complement strand
TTTTTTTTTTTTTGAAGTACTGGCAAAGCACTGGCAAATTATGCTCTGCGATGCTCTGCCGACATTCGTACAAAGTCCCCATTTCCCCCTCTACTAGTATTTACAAAATAATAGTTTCTACGTAATCACCTTCTTGACCCCTAAATGTTTTTTAAAAGACCATGTGAAAGAAAGCATAACTTGGTTTAAAATGTAAGATTAAGTTCGGTCAGGGCATACAACGATTTCTCAAGTTTTTCCAACGTTGTTATCTTTATTTTAAATCAACTATTATCCAAAAAAAATTTCCTTCATTGAGAACAAACCTGCAGAATAACTTTGAACATTAATATGTGTTTCACTGAAAATAAGACGAAACACATTTAAAGTTTTATTAATACAGGGTGTTGGAATTATCGATTGTGAGGATTTGTCAGTCACGATGTCGCAGTTTTCGAGGGAGCATAGTGCGTTCGCTGTGGATACATTTTTTAAGGGTAATGATTCTTACGTAATTGCTCGTCGACAATTTTGTTCAAAGTTCGGTATTCGGCGAATACGAGATGGACCGAGTGGATCCCATGGATTTTTTTTTTTTTTGGGCTACCTCAAAGAGAGGGTTTTTAATGACAATCCCCAATCTCTAGTGGCTTTAAAGGAAAATATTGGTCGATAAATCAGCTCAATTGAACCAAGTTTACTGCAGCGTGTGGCGCAGAACACAAGGCTCCGTTTTGAACAGTGTGTTTCAACTCGACGGAAGACATCTTGATGACATACTCTTTAAAAAATAAAATCCACATTTCCATTCTATCGTTCAATGCTCTTAATAAAACTTTGTGTCAATTATTACGTTTTTTATTTAAGTTTGAAAATATAAATCTGCTACCAGACACCCTGTATTATTTAAATATAATAGTCCTAATATTTTTATTTAAAAATGTTTTTCGCTAAAATTTAGTGTTTTTAGTACTTTATACAATTCATTTTCGTTACATTGCCAAAAGCCTATTTTGTGGCTTTTTTCTACCAAAATCCCGGTTTTTGTTTTATAAAAAACTAATTATTTCAGTGTTACATTATATATAAATATTCAATGTACTGTTAATATTATTTTCTACAAATATTGGTTACTTTGTTACATCGATTTGTGCTTTTCTCCTATTTCAAGTTTTATAAGCAAACTCCATTTCGTTATTGCAATACAACTAGGCCCTTATGCTCGATTTTGATGATACGCAGTTTGATATTATTGCCTAATTTTTTTATTAACAGAATTACATCGATTTTCAGTTAGTTTTTTTTTCTTGTCAAAAATACTAAAATACATTTAAATTAAGCTGAGTTTATTTTTGTCCACTTAACACTCGTTAATCGAGTGTTAGGTTTTTTTCTATTAAATTCGTTTCATTAACAAAACCAAAGTTTTTTTCCTAAGAATATTTTTTTCTATTATTTCTTCCAGTTAGATCCTTTCTCAATTACAATTAGATAATAAATTAAATTATTAATTCACAATATATTTATTAGTTTTAAAACAATTTTCTTTTTACTTTCCCTTTAAACCTATCCCTTTATAACTTAATAGATGGCGCTATTGCAAATGTTCCAATTGGACTCTTCCAACATTTGGAATTGGATTCTTCCAACAATATCAATTGGATTTTAATTCCCAATTCAAATATATACTTAATATCATATAAATTAAACATAGCGATTTCCGCGCCATGAATGTCGACGATTTTTTTATAGCAAAGGCAACAAACCATATATGATGAATTGTGTAAATCGTTATCTGTATTTATATACACTCAAAAAAATAAGTTAGTACAAAAGTTAGTAAAACGTCTTGTAAATCAGGTATACTATTTTTTAGCAAATTTTTTTGCTAAAATCGTGTTTTCAGCGAAAATTTTTGTTATACTTATTCAGCACTTAACTGTTTTATACTAATGCTTTACTAATATACTAATGTTTTACTAATTAATTTTGCTAAAAAAAATTGTGCTGATAAGCACATTAATAGTGTGGACGACAACCAGATTGAAAGATATACGCAGAATGAAGCAGATGTCGCGGCATGTCAAGATGTAGCAGAGAAGAGGAAAATGATACTAAAAGTACAACTCTAATAAGACATATAAAAAAATCAACCATGGAAGACTTTTGTATCTGTTTTTCATACATAAAACAAAATTGAGGATTAAAACAACTTAAATTTTGCGTTGTCACCGGCTTGTGAAATAATTGTCTATTAATAAAATAAAAGACAAAAGAAAATATTTAAATTTAATATGTATTTCTATAATAAATGTTAATAGATTAATAATCTAGTGTGGTCAAATTGCAAACAAACATATACAGACATGTAGACAGAGTAAAGCGAAAGACAAATACACACATCGTAGGTAGATTTTTATGATTCCTTTTTCTTATTGCAAAAAAAAGGGTTGTTTTTTTTCGTTTCGTTTGTTTTTGTTTATTTTTTTCGTTTCGTTTCTATAATTATCTTCGGCAGTTGCGTCATTTAAAAGAAAGCATCATTTAGACTAACCATTGATGTAAGTAGTTGAAAGAAAATTTTTGTTATGTTATATGTATATATTTATTTCTATATATTTTCAGATATTAAATTAATTCATGTCGTCAATGTGGGAAAATGAAATTTTTATATTTCGTAATTATTGTAAATTATTTTTAAAATAATCACAAAAATATGTTTATGATTTTCAGCAAATATATTAACTAAATTACAGTTGTTTTACATTTTTTTTGCGTTTTTTTCAGTCTACTAAAATTCAGGAAAAAAATTATTAATTTTTACCAAGGCTTTTTTATTTCTAATCTACTAAGTGTTAGCAAAACTTTTGCTGAATCTAATAATTTTGTTGCTAAAAATCAGCTCGCTCAGCAAAATTTTTTGCTGACTTTACAAAACTTTTTTTTTTGAGTGTATATATATATATATATATTTTGCATTTTCACTGGTTAATGCAAACACCGAAATGGATGGTATCCAAAAATTCGGCACAGCCGAAATTAATCTTTTTTATATCAAAATTCGGCACTGTATTCGGCATTGTACATAAAAATGTACCACCATCGTTGTTAGACTTGTGTTTAGACGAATAAAAAAAAATTAACCAAAGTCATTTCAAAAAATATTTGATGTCTTTTACTTAAAATACGCTCAAAAAAAATCACTTTAGTCAATGCAAATTTATAACTTAAATATCTTTTTATTTGACCTAACCTATTAACACGGAGCGTAACACATGATTCTACGCCCCAAAATTAGTTTACGTGTTGCGCGGTTATTGTATGTCCATTTCACATACTGTGTAATAAATCGACCAAATCCAATGTTCATGCAGCGAAAAGAGTCATTTAAGTAGAGGCATAACAGTAAAAAAGTTGTTTTGTCCATGCGTTTTTAATGCAAAATTCGCATTTTCAAAAATTTTTCATGGCAGCTTAGCTTTGCTGGATGACTCCAAGGTTTTTCCTGTGATTTCGGGAATGAAAATGTTAATAACAGTGAAGACAAATACCGTAAAGTTAACAAATATTCATTACATCTTTAATTTTAACACTATTAAATTTTAAAAATAACACAATTTTTGGAAGAATATAATTTTTCCAAATAAGACCCTCTCCGTTTTTATAAGCACTCACTATTTATTTTAATGTTTCAATTGAATATTACATAAGTGTTTCTTTTTTCAGCTTTAAAATGCACGCAGTAGGGATACATTCTGCTATGGCGATAAAACGCCAGCGCAAAAGGCGTGATGAACAAAAACGTGCTCGAGAAAGACGTTATAGTACCCAGAGTTCAGAAAGTGGTGAAACTTTTCACTCACCGAGTGGATCATTTCGACGCAAATTTCATCAGGGTCACAATACAGTTAAACCCAAACCCTGGACTTGACAGTCAGGTAAAAATATTGTCAATGCATGCTAACGCCCTGGCGGAATCATTCCGTTTTCTTTCAAAAATTTTTAGAACAATTGTAAATTTTTAATAGAAAAAGTAAACAGAGAACAGTTTAAGAAAATACTAATTTAATACAAATGTTTATAGGTTGTGACCAGTATTGGAATGTTACACATTGGTATTGTGTTTATTGTATTCGGAGTATTTTTATGTGGCGCTGGTATTATACCCGATGAAACAATGTCCTGGAATGTCTTTAGTAAGTTACTTTCTCATGAAGATTGTTGGAGGACAATATAACTTGAAATAAAATTTGCTTATAACAAGAGGGCCAACTGAACGATAGTAAAAATTGTTATTTTTGTATATTGTTTTGTTCCTCATACTCAAAATGCAAGTGTTAAAAAGGACTGCCAGCATTTTTCATATATTTGTATTCAAACTAACAACTTATCAAAACAGTTTAAAAAATTAAAAGAGTTAACACTTAACAATCCCAATGTCAAATTTTTTACGGGATTTCTTAACATGTATAGGAAAAGAAAACACCCTATTATTGTAGTCTGAAACGAAGACAAAATTTGCAGAGATTATGAATGAAACAATGTTAATTTTGCTGAAAAAAGTGTTTTTTTTTATTGGAGTTGACGTTTTAGAACAGGGGTGCCCACCGGCCTATGCGCTTGGTACTCAATTGTTTTTGTAAAAACACTTAGCTATAGGCTGTGTGTTTTAATACATATATAGAGCGCTCAGCACTAGCAATACGAAATACACAAACAACTTTGTCTTATTAGTTTTTTTTGTCGTTCTTCACTTTATACACGCAAGCGCAAAGCAACAACACTTTCGTATGCTTTGCTGGTAAACATTGAAATATTTTTTTCTTTGTATGTATTGGTTTTTACAACAAAAAATGTTGAATAAAAATTAGTTTTTTCTTTAAATGTATTGGTGTTTGCTCTTCCATAAGGAACTTTTGGGCACTCCTGTTTTAGAAGCACGATATTTTTTTTGTTCCTCTGGTCACCATATCAATGATGTTTGCAGAAATTGTCTTCGCCGGCAACAAAATAAGTAACTGGACGATAATTTGAATTTTTCATTCAATAAAAAAGGCCTTTTTATTGAGTTTAACACTCGTTTTAATTAGTTTTTCCTATATTAAATAATTTTTTTTTTTATTTGTTTACATTTTTTTTCACAAGGTGATGCCACATTTTGCAAATGTCGCTCCTAAAATATTGGAAAACACAGTGTTGTATCGCTACAACCTAATTTTGAATTTGTATGGAAAATCTGATTTGAAATTACGTTTCATAAACAGATTTTCACCAAAATCCGGTTATAAACCAGATTTAGGTATAATGTAAATTCACTATTAGGTGTCTGTAATACAGATTTTGATTTGTCAACGGATTTCACTAAAACTTTGTAGACAAGATCCCTTTACAACTAGCAATGTTGCCATATCATTTTTTAATGCACATGCCCATTTTTCCTAAAACATGTGTTATAACAAATCAAGCACTGGTATAACACTGGCTAACCGAGGAATTGTAAATAAACTACTGGAAGTAAACTTGTTTAAAACACTTTACCAGCGTTTCCAAAAAGCTGTTTTTACAATAATTTCAGTGGTCTCCAGAAAAAAATTGTTGGCAAAGAATTGGCTGAGACCACTATGCCAACTTTGGGGAAAAAGTGTTTCTCAGTGCTACCCAGTCAGAAATTACCAACGACTCAAAGTGTAACCACTGGTAAATCATTTATTTTATAAAAGTTATTATGCTTTATTCAAAAAAAGTTTGTTGCCGCAAGGTTTCGAGTTCGAGCTCGTTTTCAGGCAAACATTTTTTTGTGATTTTTTATACATTTTGATATTTTTTTCGTATAAAAACTGATTTTTTTTTGCCTTTTTGAAACCAAATGCTATTTTAAGGCCAACTTTTTTGTTTTCCCAACTTTGGCAATTTGTTTCCATCAAAGCTTATGCTGAAATATTTGAGCAACCAACTGTTACCCAGCCGTTATCATTTACTTACTTTTTAAGATATCAAATAGTATATGCTCAGTGGCGGCGGCCAGGGTTCGAATCCCGGCAGGACCAAACAAATTATACATGAATTTATTTTAATATTATTTGGAAAACAAATTCTTAGACCACCTATTCATGGTTTTACCAGCATTTTGGCAACGTTGGAAACTTTGTTCCCCTGTGCTTATATTGCCAGCACTTTTACTACTTGCTGAAGTGCCTTGCCAGCGGTGGTCCTTTTGTAATTTTCTGTCTGGGTTATGATGTGAGAAAGACTACTCAAGTTTAATACCATTTGTTTTTTGTTAAACAAAAAACCGCGCAAAGTATATTTATTAATTAAAAATGTGTTCATCCGCTATTTAATGCAGACTTTATCTACTGACACATCCTTACATGTTTCATTTCGCGTCAACGAAAATCCTCGGTGGGCCAATGTCGAAGGTGTAGAAGATTTAGCCAAATTATAATTTTTGAAAGAAAAAAGGTCAACGCTTTATCCGTATTGTCTTATTAACTTGATGAGAAGTAAAAACTAAATTTTTAGCTAATGATTTTTAACAAATGATCTTGAACTTGAATAATCTTGCTCACATCATCAATTAAATTTTTATTTATTAAGGAGTCAAATATCCATCAACAAATTGCAAAAAAATTTGGTTATTGTTTCCGCACTATTTTTAAGAATTTTTTTTTAAAAATTTTGGTATTATTAAATAGTTTTTTAAAATTGATATTTGGCAAATCTAATTGCTCAAATTTATATGTTCCTTTGCTGTTTAAGAGAAAATAGCACATTTTGATATTAATTTAAAAAAATGGAAAAATCTTGATTCGATCATTAAATTTTTTTCAAAAAGTACATGTTGAATGAAAAATTCTTCTATTTCCAAAATTTTTCTCATATACCTCTTCCTTGTATTTTAATATAATTTTTGAAAAATGTGATTTAAAAAAAAGACAAATATTTTTTTTTTTAAAATCATTATGCGACAATCCTGGAATTACAAACTAAAATTGTTTTAAACCACGTTTGAAGCCAATACTTCTAATTTAAATATGATTTTTACTGCGTTCTTATATCGCCTTCCTATCAAAAGTTATAGGTTCTTAAGATACGTTTTAAGATACGTTGGTAAAAAATTTCTTAATATACTAAAAATAACAACTCTTACAAAAATACAATATTTTTCTTTAGTTGTTTTTGAGTAACTGTCATAATAGTTGTTTTGTATTATTTCATAGAAAAACAACTATAATTGCAGTTAAAACATTAACTACTGATAACTACACAAACAACTGAAAACTTTTTTGAATGGATAAAAATATTTGGACATATTACTGACAATATTTTTAGAAATTAACCAATGTCAGCAACGTTTATAGGCCCGATAACTTATCATAAAATTATCGGAAATTTGTGTTTGAATTTAAATTGCTTATAATGACTGAGATTTGTGTTTTACTTGGTTAATTTTAAGAAAAGTTTCAATATTCGTTAAATGTAATTCTGGTGTTAAAATTCATTTTTTTTCAGAAACTTTTAAAAATTAGTTTATATAATTGGTGGATTTTTAAAATATATTGTCAGCAATATAACTTAATTACACTGTGCTAAATGACCTACTGTAGTGGTAAATCTAACTGGTTTGAGAAATTGCAATCTAGCCTCAAATTTTCGAGATAACGGTAAAAGAGTATTTTTTCGGGCTATCGCATTTAAACATTTGTTACTCAGTAATTTTTTAACTGATTTTTGAACTGCATTTAAAAGACTTGCCCGTATTTCTGCGTGACCGCCCTACGGCCGGGCATAAGGGGTTTCTTCTATGTGATAGGCAGTTTAGTGGCTTCGCTGAGTAAAGTTTTTCCATTTTGTGATTTTATACAGGTATAAAACTCTAAGTTGGCAACAATTTTTAACTGGCGGCCATTTTGTCAGCTGTGTAGTGATTTATGTTTAGTTTTTGTCATTTCAACACGAATATACTGACGCCAGAACAACGCTTTCAAATTTATTTGGAAAATCCATGATGTACAGGAGCTTGTGGTTTCAAAAAGACAGCGCAACATGTCACACAACTCGTGCCACAATTGATTTTTTGAAGGAAACGTTTGGTTATCGCATAGTTTCACGTCTTGGACCGGTGAATTGGCCTTCAAGATCGTGCGATTTAACGCCGCTGACGTATTTTCTGTGGGGATATGTGAAGTCACTAGTCTACGCCGATAAGCCCGAAATTATTGACCACTTGGAGGACAACATTCATTCGGACTACGTCCGAGTCAGCCGTGGCGGTCATATGCCAGAAGTCATATTTAAATTATAATGCTAGAAGATTATCTTTCGAATAAAGTAAATTTCATGTCAATTTAAAAAATTCATCTTTGTTTTATTCAATTTGAATGTTTTATACCTCTAAAAAAAAACACCCATTATTAATAATATATAAAAAGAAAATATATTTAAAAACCAGTTAATTTTCATTTAAATACCGTTTAAAAATTCAAAATTGGATAAACAGTTATTGAGTCACAATTGTTTAAATGCGCCAATCGCAAACAATACTCTTTTGCCGTTATCTCGAAATTTGAGGGTATATTGAATGTTCTCAACCCGGTTTTGTAATACACTCAGCTAGAGTTAATTTTGTAGCACCGTGTTATTAGAGTTCGTCACAAAAATTTGATTTTGGGATATCATCACTTTTTGTACGGTTTTTGCATAAAAAAATGCCGTTATTATTTTTTAAATTTCAACTCCTTCCGATGCGGGCGGTGGCCGAAAACGCTATTTTAGGGCCCCTTTTACTACAGAGCAAAAAGGGGTTAATTTTAATTTTCTCGGTTTTTAAAGTGCACCGTTTAGTCAATAGAGTGGACGGAAAACTCTGTTTTTTCAGTTGACATGTGGTGAACCGCTAAAAAGTTATTAAGTTATCAATTTTATAAAAAATAATAAAAATATTCTTTTTAGCACACACAATGAAAAAGTATTTTCAGCTAAGAAAAGTGCCACAAACATTTTTCGCAGTCCGCCAAAAAGTTGTTAATCAATAAAATATTGCATTTTAGTAGACAACATTTTGAAAACTTAATAACTGTTAAGAGATATTTAGCAAATTCAGTTCTAACACATAAATTAGAACTGTGCTAATTTTTCTTTCTCTGTTGTAGATGAACTTCAAGCACTTGTAACTTGTAGTTCGGTGATCAATAAATTAAAGAATGTTCTTTTTATTACTGACAACATTAATGAATTTTATTCAATTATTTATACTAAAATTACTGTTTATTTTACTTAATTCTATTAACTTAAAATTTATGGCTTTTTAGCCAATAAGAGTCGAGAATGCTAAAACTTGCTGAGTTACCATTATTTGGTTTTAAAATTGGTGTATAAAATTTACGTCTTCCCAACCAATGGTTGAAAGCATGCATTTAATGCCACCTGATATTCATTGTGACAATTTTATTCACATAATGTGTAATCTGAAACACTTAGCATTAAGGTGGCTCACAAAATAAAAATTAATATTAGGGTAACTCAATTATCACAAGTTTGAACATTCTCCCCCCGCGTTGAACGGACGTTCAACAATGTTGTTATATACCAGCTAGGTATTCACTGTGAATCTGCGTGGCGCTGGTGAAGGTGTTGGGTTGTTAGTGGTGGATCCACATGATGGAAATTCGATGGTCTCCGTGACACCTTCAATAGGCGGTTCCCGTTTGTTTTTGCATGTTACGTATCTAGTTAGCAGAATTATGAGTGCTACCAAGCTGACTGTGAGTGCTAGGTACCCAATCGTATGGCTGTGCAGTTGATGGGACCTCAATTTGTTTGGTAGGTCCATGATTTCTTGTTCCTTCAATGATTGATGCAAGATTGTTAGTTCATCAATGTTTTTGGCAAACGCATTATTCAAGTTTGTAGATCGATTGTGGTTTATTAGGTGTGTGACATTCTCGTATCCCGCTAGGTCAAAGATTTTTCCAAGGCTTGTGAATGATGATTCTAATGTGCTTGATACAGTTTGTTGTCCAGTCATGGTGATAAATTCATTTTTAAGAATACATCCTGGATCAAGCGCCAGCAACCCCGATCCTTTTAACGAGATATTTATGATTTCTTTATCACAAACTGCAGTGGCCCGTGATGATGGTGATGCGTAGATCCATTGATTTCTGCTGATGAGTGGGAACCATTTTGTAGTAGTGGTTTCGAGTATGCAGGTTGGTGATGTTTTGTTGTTGTACAAGTTTATTTCACACCCACACCTCTCTGACCCGTAGGTGTATCGGATTTGAACGTTGGAAAACAAGAACACACCGGGTTTAGTTATGTCGCATGAGTTCAACTCCGCCTGTGTGAAAATTGCGTATTGTTTATGGGATGCGCTTATACCTAGGAATCTTGAACATGGCTTGATGGCTACCAAGGTCTTGTTGATAATGTTAGGCACAGGAATCAAATGTACTAGTTTAAATGGTTCACGTTCAATTAACGGTAAAGTTACCTTGAACACTACATGACGTTGCGTAAGTCTACCTCGTACCTTCATTAGTCTGAATAATTGTAATATATCATCTTTGTCATCCACAGGGAGGATTACTGAGTTTGGTGAATGAAGCTTAATTTGATTCACTTCATTCTGTAATTGATCTGGAGTTAATAACAGCGGACTGATTTTTCCATGACGGGTGTCAATGAGACTGTTGATAATTGAAGCTTGTATTTTTTGGACGTTGTTTGCAATTGTGGTTAAGTCCAGGACTCCAGAATTAAATAGTTGAGTGAGGTTGTACTTGGAATAACACGTTATTGATGTGTTCCATTTCGTCCGAAAGGGTTTTTGATTGTTTGCTCCAACTGTTCAAATCTTGCCCTGGTCGCTATTTGGCCGTTTTGTATGACATTTAGAGTCGAATCCACAACTGATGTTTGATTTTAAGCAACTTCAAACAAATATGACTCATTTTCATTCACTTGTTGGATCGTATCAGATATCTGGTCAGCATATTCTGAATCCAATATGCCAAATAATGAGTGCGCAATAGTTCCTACGATATTTAGGGCTCCTCTTTTGCTCCGTAGTAGTTGATTTTCCAGCTGTAAGTCGCCTTCCATTTGTTTGAAGTGATCGATGATACTGAGACATGATTCTTTTAATTTTATCATTTCACAAATCTTCTGTAGCGATTTTGTTCCGTTAGTCAAAATTGATGTTTCAGCCCAGTAAGCATTCAGATCATAATATACAAATATATTCCATTCGGTTGTTGAAATTGCTGCTGTCCCAACTTGTTCAAAATGAATTCCTATTTTTGATCCAAATTTTTTATTTTTCACCGGAGTTCCACATGTTATTGGCAACAGCAAAACTATGATAAGCAACGCTAGACTGAGATGGGATGACAAGCGTTTTTTTTTTCTCTTGGCCCTAGGTTCTTCAGTGGTCTCAGGCACTTGGACCTTGGCTTCCTCATTATTCTCAACAGTGTCCAAAGATTCTGATTCTATATCGATTGGTAGTAGAGCGAGTCGTTGAATTGGACGCTTGAACACTCCACTAGCCGTTCTTATTTCAGCAACTCTGATGGCGCCGTCATCACCAGGGAATACTTCTACGATTCTCCCCAACGGCCACTTCATGACAGGTAAATTATCTTCTTTGATGATAACCATGTCTCCAATTTTAAGGTTAATGAATTGGCTCTTCCACTTGTAACGTTGCTGCAGTTCGGTCAGGTATTCTGTGGACCATCTTCTCCAGAATTCTTGTCTTAAATGAGTCACCAATTTCCAGTGAGATAATCCTGACAACTTTGCTGCGGAAGCTCTGCTGTCTACTTGCGACGTGAGTGCCTCTCCAATCAGGAAATGTCCAGGGGTTAGGGCTTCAAGACTATTTGGATCGTTTGAAATGGGTTGCCAATGGCCGTGAATTAAGTATTGCCTCGATTTTCCACGATGACCGTCTCTAATTCCTCATGAGTTAAGGATGCCGTTGCCACACTGCGCCGAAGGAGATGCTTCGCAGATTTCACAGCTGCTTCCCATAATCCTCCAAAATGTGGTGCTCTTGGTGGAATAAGTGAAAATGTATTCCTTTCGAGCTGGATGTAGTCATTATTGTTTCCTGTGCCTTTTCGGAATAAATGCTGTCGACTAGTTCCGATAGCTGATTTTTGGCTCCTACGAAATTGGTTGCATTGTCAGAGTATATGTTCTGACAACGACCCTCGCCGACCAATAAACCTTTTCAATGCGCCGATAATGCTTCTGTTGATAAGTCTGACACTAGTTCGAGATGAACGGCCTTTGTTGCAAAACAGCAGAAGACAGCGATATAAGCTTTTGTTGGTTTTTTACCTCTGACTTTATGGTGTATCCAAAATGGACCGCAGTAGTCTACACCAGTGTTGATGAATGGTCGTGCTGGAGTAACTCGAGTCCTTGGAAGATTACCCATAATCTGCTGGCACAATTGCGGTCGTGCCTTGGTACATTGAATGCATTTTTGTATAGTTGATCTTGCTGTTATTTTTCCTTTAACGGGCCAAAATTGTTGTCTCAAGGTATTCAGTAACGCCTGAGGTCCACAGTGTTTATTTTCCTTATGATACATCACGAATAGTAGTTTGACGATAGGATCGTTATATGGAAGTACCATTGGGTGTTTTGCCTCATACTGTAGTGCTGAGGCCTCTAGTCCTACCCCCAACACGAATAATGGATTGGTCGTCAAGAAATGGGGGACAAACTGCTAATAGAGCTGTTCTTTCCAACTTCGTTGCAGTTGCGAATTTGTTTTATCTCTTGTGAGAAATCGGAAGCCTGAATGGTTTTTACGATTACGGATAGTGCCTCGTTCAGTTCATCAGGTGATAGTGATTTATGTGTAGGACGAAGCTGCTTTGATATTCTTGCGTTCCTTATGAATCTGAGGGTATATCCAATAACCCTTTGCAGAGTCCTGAATGAGTTTTTGTGATTGATTTGTATACAAATTCAAGATTGCTGGAAACAGTTACTGCCAAAATGGTGCACAGTTTCTTTTTCTCGATGTTGTCTTCAATTTGTAACGTCCTTGAAAATCTAGGTGGCCATAGTTCTTCCTCGTCCATGTAGAAATAGAGGTCCATAAAACCATAAATTACAGTCAGGCAGTTTATGCGCTGGTAATCCCCCTGGATAATATGTCAGCCGGATTGTCTTTTGACCCGACATGGCGCCATTGTTCGGGCAGTGTTAATGATTGAATCTTAGCCACTCGATTAGCTACAAAAGTGTGGTACAAAGACGATTGGGCATTTATCCAAGACAACACTATTTCAGAATCCGACCATAGAAAAACAGGTTGATTTTTTACTTGGAGATCAGTCCTGATTCTTTGCGCAAGTTGGGCAGCCAGAAGTGCTGCACATAACTCTAGGCGAGGTAGAGTTTGTTGCTTTAATGGAGCCACTCGAGTTTTTGCACAAAGTAGTTGTACAACTATGCTTCCCTCTTTAAGCCTTGCACGGATGTAAGCAACGGCACCAAAGGCCTTCTCAGATGCATCAGCAAATATATGTAGCTGAGTGTTTGTTGGAAGCTGCCCTTTAAAAATGTGTCGTGAAATCCTCAAATTGTTTAACTTGTCTAACTCGTTTCTGAATTTAACCCAAAGTGCCCTTAGTTCTTCAGGCAATGGCTCATCCCAGTCTAATTTATGTTGCCATAATTGTTGGATAAACATTTTCGCTCGGATAACCACAGGTGCAACGAGTCCGAGAGGATCAAATAATTTTGCGATGTCCGAAGTTGCCGACCGTTTTGACACAATCTGAAGTGTATCAAGTTTGACCTTGACACAAAATTGGTCAGTTTTAGGTAACCATAGTAGTCCTAATGTTTTAACTGTATTATCGTTGTTACTGTTGAAGTCCAGATCGACTTCTTGATCACCGATTGGAATACTGTTAAGTAGTTTTGGGTGGTTGGCACACCATTTCCTTAAGTTGAAACCATGCCTTTTCAAGATAGTAATCAGTTGATCCTGTGTTGCAATTGCAGTGTTGAGGCTATCCGCACCACCAAGACCATCATCAACGTAAAAGTTGTGTTTA
Source organism: Delia radicum (assembly GCA_021234595.1). Lineage (NCBI taxonomy): Eukaryota > Metazoa > Arthropoda > Insecta > Diptera > Anthomyiidae > Delia > Delia radicum. The sequence goes on along the minus strand of JAEKOY010000634.1, from coordinate 8,958 downwards.
AGCATTTGAGAGCCCTCTGGATAAAGTGCTGCATTTTCATCAGCAATTTTCTGTAGACATCTTGTGGCAAGATATGGAGCCGCCCGTGTACCATATGTTACAGTGTTGAGTTTGTAGTATTGGATGGGTAACGACGGATTTTCTCGCCAAATAATCAACTGATATTGTTGGTCGTCCTGATGAATCAAAATTTGCCTGTACATCTTCTCGATGTCTGTAGTGAAAACAAATCTTGGTTGTCGAAAACGTAATAGGATTGAAATAGTTCACCTTGACAGTTGGCCCATTGTACATCAAGTCATTTAAGGAATATCCTGATGTTGTTTTTGCAGACGCATCAAAGACCACTCTGAGTTTCGTTGTGGAGCTTTCTGGTTTAAGTATGCTGTGGTGGGGTATAAAATATTTAGGACCGCACATGGTGTTGATATCCACCTTGTGCATTGTGTCCTAGTGTTCATATTGTTGCATGAATTCTATATACTGGCTTTGGATGGCCTTATTTTCAGAAGTCTGCGCTCAAGGCTTAAAAATCTGTTGAATGCCATTGTGTGTGATTCCCCCAAGGCTTCTGGATTTTCTCGAAACGGAAGATTGACTATGAAGCGCCCAATCGCTGTTGGTGTGTACATGTTGAGCAAAGTGTGCCTCACACTGTTTTTCTGGCAGGAGAAAGGCATTTTTCAGCTAATTCTACTCATCTAATTTCCATAGTTGTTCTATCGTTTCTTCCAATGATGTAGCCTTGTTAAATATTGCACATGTTAATGTACATGAGTTGCTGGAGACCGAGTTCCTTTTGATAGGTCCACCCACAATCCAACCAAGTGACGTATTTCGGAGGATTGGGAGATCTTCAGCGAGTTTAATTGTGTCATTTTGTAATATGTTATAGAAGAATTCGCCGCCGAGTAGAATGTCGATTTTTTTCTGGTTTGTTGAAGTGGGGATCTGCCAATTGGATATGTTTTGGAATGACCCAGGACGAAATTTCAATCTGTTGACTTGGTTGTGGTGGGATGATAGTTGGAAGTATATATGCTTCCAAGTTGGTTGCAAAATTGCTGTTGCGGGACTTCATGATGACATTAACTCTATGCGATGATCGTTTTTGGAGTTTTCCAACACCGTTTATGCATAGCGAAGCTTCTGTTGGTGAGATTGCTAATTTCTTGATGAGACGTTCAGAAAACTAGATTCACCTGTGAGCCTGAGTCTAACACTGCCCGGAACTCACCGGAGACACCATTTGGAGCCGTTATTACAACTCTCGCTGTCGCTAATAAGACAGAACCCTGGCGGCCCGCAGCGTCACTTGATGCTGCCGTTGTGCTTGCTACTGCATTCGAAGTAGATGCAACGCTGTTCGTTGCTTGGGGTGATTTTTTCTTTTGGGAGCTATTTTGTTGTGGTAAATGTAGTAATGTGTTATGCGGTTTTGCGCATTTTTTACAGCTACCTAAAGTGCATGTTTTCGCCTTATGATCAGATCTGAAACAATTCACACATAGTTTTTGTTGTTGCACCCCAGTGCAGCCGTTCTGCTTCTGAAAGTTGTTGAAATTTCTGGCAGTGGAAAAGCTTGTGGTTGCTTATGTTGCAATAATTTACATGTTTCATTGTGTTTTTCGTTGGATGTTGCAACTGATGAAACAGCCTTGTGTGCTGATTTCTCTTTTTGACCAATTGCTTCCATCGATTGGAACTGGAGTTCCAAAAATGATAAAAACTCACCAATCCTCGGTACGTCCTTCGGGTTGGTCAATGACTGGATGTACCTGATTGTGGGTATTCCTGTCAAGTTTCTTCATCAATAGTTGAATAAGAATTGCATCCCATGATGTTGTTTCAATTCCTAAATTATTTAAGGCCAATAAACACTCCCTGGTGGTGTCATGAAGGGCCTTAATTGATGGCGCTGATGACGTCACAGAAGGTTGATTAACTAATTTTCTACCAGATTTGCCACAAGAATTCTTTTATTGTTGTAACGATCTTGTAGCGTTTGCCAGGCGGTGCCGTAATTTGTTTCTGACAGAGAAAACTGGCTTATTAAGTGTTCAGCTTCCCCGGACAAATTGTTTTTTAGGTACCACATTTTTGAATGGCTGGAATTGGTTGTCTGTCTACCATTGCGGAGAACAAATCATGGAACTGACGCCATTTCAGATAATCTCCATTGAATTGGGGTATGGTCAATTTTGGCAGCTGTAATGAGTTCCCATTTAAACCATTATTATTATTTATTGATTCTGGAGTTTCGGTTTGCCTGCGCCTATCTTCGTGCTGAAGTTTGTCTGCTTCCACCGAAAGCCTCACAAGATTTTGATGCATTGAGTCATATACGGCGTTGTATTCATTCTGGTCTAGGCCATATGCGGCTGGGTTTGTCAATTGATCATGAGCTTCATCATGTAGCGTTTCAATTTGTTCCCATAGCTTCTTAATGGTGCTTATATTTAGTTCGAAATATTGTTTTGGTTGATCTTCCGTAATATCTAGTCCATTTAATAGCCGTTTAAGAGCTGTTAACCGAGCCATTAACCTTCGGATGGTACCAGACGTGTTATTGCAATCTTTATGAACATGTGTATTATTGTGTGTGTTTGAAGCTCCGCTGAGGTCTGTAGAATCCTCGTGATGGTCGTCATCAAGCAGTTTTAGACGATTAGCTTCATTGCTGAACAGTTCCATGTGCTGCTTTGCTATGTTACTGATTTTGTCATAGTAGCCTTTCGAAAAATAATCCAGTTTCAATGGTTCATCGCATTTATCCCGTATTTCTGAATCTGTTCTTGAAACTGTTCCCAAGACTCCAGTAGACGCTGCAACCGTTCCTCGAAATAGGCTTGATGTTGCTTTCCTGTCTGGTGAATCCTTTTTGAAGTTTCTGATGATTTTCTGGATAACTTCGCCGGTTTCATTTTGAAGTTCTAATAGTTTTTCCATTGTTGTCATTATTACAATATCAACTACTGTACTTAAGGGAAGGAAATTTGGCGCTGGATGGACACCTCAAAATGTTGATGATCCGAATGTTGTGTGTTGAGACGGCCTTTAGGATGTTTCGAGTCCCTTACCGCTGGTGGGGGGAAACTCAAAATTACAAAAACAAAACCGTTGGCAAAAAACCGTTGGCTGATTATCAGCAAGTTGCGTGTTAAAGTGTTTTAGGATGTTTCGAGTCCCTTACCGCTGGTGGGGGGAAACTCAAAATTACCAAAAAACGTCGGGGTCACCAAATGTTAAGAGATATTTAGCAAATTCAGTTCTAACACATAAATTAGAACTGTGCTAATTTTTCTTTCTCTGTTGTAGATGAACTTCAAGCACTTGTAACTTGTAGTTCGGTGATCAATAAATTAAAGAATGTTCTTTTTATTACTGACAACATTAATGAATTTATTCAATTATTTATACTAAAATTACTGTTTATTTTACTTAATTCTATTAACTTAAAATTTATGGCTTTTAGCCAATAAGAGTCGAGAATGCTAAAACTTGCTGAGTTACCATTATTTGGTTTAAAATTGGTGTATAAAATTTACGTCTTCCCAACCAATGGTTGAAAGCATGCATTTAATGCCACCTGATATTCATGTGACAATTTTATTTCACATATGTGTAATCTGAAACACTTAGCATTAAGGTGGCTCACAAAATAAAAATTAATATTAGGGTAACTCAATTATCACAAGTTTGAACAATAACATTTAACTTTTCTCAGCTAAAAATGCTTTTTTGATTGTGTTTAATAAAAAAGTAATTCATAAGTTTTTTGAAAAAAAAATGTGTTTTCCGACCACTCTATTCCTAAATGGTGCACTTTAAAAACGGGGAAAAAAATGTTTTCTCAAAATAATTTTTGGTGTAGAATCGGAAGATGAATTCAAATTTCATATAAGTATAGCTCTTACCACTCCGCACTGTGTGATACATTTTCAGAGAAGGCGCCATAAATCATTTTTTATAAATATGTTTTTTGTAAAGTTAAATTTTTTGTTCAGTTTAAAGTTTATTTTTTTTTTTATTCCAGATGTATTAACTTCGGGTAATTTTGTCCGTTAAATTAACTGGTAGTAGACATAAACTTTTTTATTCTACATTACTCAGTAGTTTTTTATAATTTTAGATTGGGCATGTTTTTAACGAAAATTTTTACCTTTGTTGGAGTATAACTAATTTGCTTCAAAAGTTTTCAAAACAGATTTTATATTGCTAGAAAGCCATATTGCCAGAAAGTCCCTATTATTTTTATGGAGTTGGAATGTACCTTGTAATATGGATCCCATACTACTGAGCCATATTCTAAGATGGCCTGACAAGTGTCGTAAAGCACACCTGTTGCCTTATTAATTGTTTTTGAAATATGTTACGGAAGTCTAAACGTTTGTCCAATAAAAATTCCCAGATCGTTGAACGTTTCCACCAGTTCCAGATGTTTATTATTTATCATATAAGAGCCATTTATGGGAAGTGATCTAGAAAAAATCATGTATTTGCACGTTTTTTCATTAAGGTCCATCAAATTAATTTTGCACCAGGTTGCCAAATTATTTATATCGATCTGTAGTAAGGATTGATCAACAGGATTTGCAAAGGAGTGTAATACTTAACGTCATCTGCATACATCAGGGATTTGGAAATTGAATGGAGGATGGAATATCATTAATAAAAAGTGTAAATAATAGTGGTCCTAAATGACTTCCTTGAGGAACACCGGATGTAACCGTTATAATATTAATATTAACACACTGTTTTCTGCCTTTAAGATAGGAAACTATCCCCTTCAGAAGTGGCACACTGAATCCCATCTGGTCTAGCTTGAACAGTAGACGGTATGGTTCACTCTGTCGAAAGCTTTACTGAAATCGGTATAGACTGCATCTGTTTGGTTTTTTGTTTATAAACCCATCGTTGACAAAAGTTGTAAGTTCGAGTAAATTGGTTACTGTTGAACAGGATTTACGAAAACCGTGTTGTTCTGGAGAAAGATAGAGGATATTTGGTGAGACAATGTTTCAGTGTTATTTTTTCAAATAATTTTGGAATAGAACTTAATTAGCAATCCCTCTATAATTTGAGATAACAGATTTACTTCCAACTTGAATATTGGAGTTATGAAGGACTGTTTCCAAATATCGGGGACATATGCAGCTTAAGAGATAATTATAAAGACAAGTTAAAGGAATACATAGCAGGATTGCACTTCGTCTTAAGACACAACTTGGAAACTCCATCCGGTCCCGCGCGTACCCCCATTTCAGTTTTGCCAAGTTTGTCCAAAACTGTTGTTCCTGTATAAACGAATACTTATAAGCGATGATTCAGGAATAAAATATGGATATTGAGTTGTATTATCAAAGGAAGTAGAGGATATATGTTGAAGCAAAAAAACTCGGCAAACATGTTGCTGATAGAAGTATCATCAGATGTTTCAATACTATTCAATTTCATTGTCGTGGGAAAATCCAGAATTAAAAGGAATAAAATGATTTAGGGTCACTTTTTAGATTTGGTTTTCATTTTGTTAAGTAATTATTATAGGCAGAACGATTTACCAAATTGTATCCGGATCTAGATATTGAGTAATTCATGTAATTAACAGATGAACCGTGTTCCTTATATTTTTTAAACATTTTATTTTTCTTGTTCTTAAGGCATGAAAGAAATTTTGAGTTCCATGGCGGTCCGGCGGTCTTAGGTGGGATACGATTTAGGAACAGATTTGGAAAAACAGTCCAATAATAAAAAGTAAAATGATTTTAACATCTGATCCAAGCTGTCGTTATGTGGAGCAAATACTTCAGTCCAGTTGATTTTAGATAAAGCCGAAGTAAGTAATTCATAATTTGTTCGTTTGAAACAAATATTTTCTGCTGTCTTTGACCTTTATTGGTAGCGAATTGCAGTTTATATATTCGTATGTTATTTCCAGTGTTGGATGATACTTATCCTCAGGACTAGATAAAGGACAAGATTGATTTACGCAGAAGTCAGCATTTGATTCCGGGGAAGTATTGGAGACAAATAATGGTATCGGGTTCTTCTTGCCAGGATGTTGATGGCATATTATAATCACCAATCAATATAAGTAAATCGGATGGTTTTATTTTTTTAAAATGAAATCAGACGCTTTTTTATGTTCTTCATAGATGTAGTGGGAGATTTTGGAGGAATGTATGAACAGATTACATATAAAGATTTATTGTTCAACTTTACCAGGACACAAAGTATTTCAATTTCAAGGTTTTTATTGTTGTTGATATCACAAAGTGATATTTCTTCAGAAGGAAAATTATTCACAGCTGCAATCAAAACTCCACACTCTTACTAGCTCCATTATCCGATCACGTCTAAATTTTGTACTGGGACACAGAATTCGGAGTTATGCACATCTTATGGAGCCAGGTCTCAGTAAAAACAATGATTGTTTATTAAAGCCAAAACTATCAGCGTATAGGAAGGTAATTTTGTATTTAGTCCTCGAACATTTTGATACACAATGGAAATCGAATCAACAGGAAAGTTACTTAGTTTTTTGAAACAGGAATAAAACTTTTGGTAAATAAGCAATACTTTTCTGAGCTTTTCTTTGTAATATATTCACGAGTTATGGAGTTAGGAGCCAAACACTTTGGATTAAGGACAGTAGTGAATATTTCTTCCGGAACTAAAATTTTGAAAGATGCCTTACTTCGTTGTTCGGCGTAGTTGAATTTAAATACATTTAATTGATATTCCGGCCTAGCTTAAAATTTATATAATTGGAACATATCGACGGATGTATTGGATGATAAACGTGCCACAATATGGTCTTTTTTTGGATTTTTAGTTTGAATAAGTGAAGCAGAAGGCAAATCTGTGTTTGAACTTACAGATTTGTTTATTGCTGTATTCTCTTGATCGGTATTAAGCTCAATATGATTGGGATTGACAAACTCTGATTTATTATTTTTAAACTTTGAGTATAATTTATTGAGTTTGGTTGGTAATAGTTGGATCCGGATCAGGATTTTATTGTTGTTCATTGATATATCATAGTTTCACGATTAATTGTGTTAGTAATAGTTGCCAGAAAGTCCATATTTTGCGCAAGTTTTGTGTAATTTTGTATGTGGGACGCCCTTATGAATTTTATATAGGTATGTTTTTGACAAAATTTTGGGGTTGAACAACTGTTATGGGTCGGTCATTGCTTTGACTCCTCTAGGAGCATCCTTGAACAGTTCGAGCGGTTGGAGAAAATTATATAAAACATTTTATTTTTGTATGGGATGCCCTTAGGGAGTGGAGATGGAGTGGGTATGTTCAGAAATATTAATAGGGGTCGTTATTACATTTTTTACCCTCAAGGGACGCTGTTGTGGAACCCGAACCTTTTTTTTTTTTGTGGAACCCGAACCTTTTAGGAGCGATTTGCAAACAACCCCACCTCCCATATTTTTTGTTTCATGCATTAGGGTTTCTCGCGTATCCAAATCTTGTTACTAGAATCTCCATGCCAACACTATCACACACCTAATGCTGCCTAGCTCCAAATATTATTAATAAAAACAATTTGAAACTTTACTTTTAAAAAATTTAAACTAATGTTTTTGGTATAACAAAATGTTATTGATCAAATAAATGAATTTGTTTGCTATTTATCGGGACACTCTATTTACACACAAAGAAAATCAATAAAAACAAAACTACTTGAAGTGTCAGAAAATGTTTAGAAATGCTGAAAAGTGGCTAGTATCAGTAAAAGCGGAAAATCAATGAGCTGATTATTAGAAAATAATTGGTAAATTTATCAAATATTTAGCTAATCTCACACAGAAAATAAAGTGCGAACCGAATTGAAAAGTGTCTTTTGGTATTGTAGCTACAATAAATTCATTAATACGACTATATTAAAATGTGATTTTTAAATTTTGGTTGTCGCAACTCAAATTCTGTTGCATTAACAGAATTTTGTTGTGAAAACAAATATGCAATTGCACCAACGATTTAATTAGTTCTAACCGAATTTTAGTTGGCAAACGGCTTAAAATTTAAAAATTTATTTTTTTGAGTGTATGAATGGAAAAATAGAAAAAAACATAGGTTTTACATTGTCTATTTAAGATAAGTTACCAGCCCATTGTTGGCAAAAAGTTTAAGTATTGCACTAAAAATTTAGCAAATGTATTATATAAGTTTAAACCTTAATATAATTGTTTTACTACTAGATTTTTGCGATCGATATCTTAAATTAAGGATAAGGCTTAAGCTTTTCAATAAAAAAACTGCATTAAAATACCCCAACTCTTTAAAAAGTAATAGATTTTGGCCCCGCCTTCTCTGAAAATGTACCACTGTGCTCCGTTTGGAGGAGTTGAAATTTTAAAAAGATAATAACGCCATTTTTATTAATGCCAACACATTTTAAAAAGTGGTGATATTCCAAAAACAAAAAACAAAAAACTTTATACTTTTCTGATGACTCTAATAATTATATATTTATTAATAAATTCCACTATTTTAGGCTCAAGTTCAGCTTGGTGGAAATGAAGTGAGTGACATGCAATGGTCTATTTTCCATTGGGTTTGGGTTTATTCTTGCTTGTGTTAAATTGCTTGATAAGTCGCAAGGAGGAAGGAAGAAGATTAGAAGATTATGTACAACGTCAACTGACCAGATCTCGATCTGGACATCGCTTGGAACGTGATGTCGAAACGGAGTCTTAACAACACGACATGCACGTAAGGCTGTTGCTTTGCAAAAGAATGTACGTAACGGTTCAACTACCGATGTCGCTTTAGTAAATAGTTGTGCCACCGAACATGTGCCCAATGGATCCATAGTTGGACGTAATTATATCAAAGAATACAATTAATGCCACCTAGAAAATAATCGTATATTCTAATCTATCCCTTGCAGGTTTAAATACTTCCGGTGATATTTATTAGAGAAAATAGTCGAAGAAGACA
>JAEKOY010000633.1:0-23047 GCA_021234595.1 Delia radicum | reverse complement strand
AAAACAAATATAGTTTCCACTTCTTATCTTATTGTTTTCCTTCATTCTTGGTCATAATTAAAGGGTCTATAGTGGACGAAATATTATAAGTTCACCCATGAAATTGTGAATTTTTTCCAACATATTTGCAATATTTAAAACTTTTTCCTAACACATAATAGCAGTAGATGCCAACCCATTCGTTCCACGTGCTGCACTTTTTGATGCATTTTTTATAATTTTAAAAATTACTCATTATTCGAGAGCGAATAAGTATTCGTCAGTTCAGTATTTCCGCAAAACATTTTACTTTTTTCTTTTTACTTTCTCACACAGACGTATTTTAAAAATTTTTTCTATTTATTTTAAGTACAATTAGTTGTGCAGCGATCATTTCTAAAAAAATATGCACTTTATTAAAAAAAAAAGAGCTAAATCGATGTTTTAAATGCAAAAACACCTAAATTTTGGAATATTTAGCGCTAAAAAGTGTTTTATGATTTGATGCATATATAAATAATAAATATTTGCTTTCATAATCTGAAACTTTTCTGACGGAATAATTAGATTTTGTTCTTGGTACCCCTTCTTCTCCAGGAGAAGAAAATATCTCCATAATCTTGGAAAGATTCCTCGTACTTTTTGAAATATCGCAATTCGGCAAATCGTCAATTGGAAAAAAGTCGCCACAATCAACTTTAATTTAAACCCCTTAACTAGCAGCTAGAATATAATTATGCATTAATCTGCTAGAGCGTTTTCCGGAGAAGAGATAGAGACCCTAATTTTGCTATAAAAACTCGGCTAAAAAGACCCTATTTCAACTTCAATTTTAACCCCTTAACGGGCTGATTCATCTCAAAGCTTCCAGATACGAGCGGTAAATTTTACTTGGTAATGACAATGCGTAGAAAGTAAAATTTTTTGTTTTTTGGAGAACCATAGCACACTTGGTCCTGGCTTGACTAAAAACTATCTTTGCTAATTGCGAAAAAATAGAATATAATTTTGTTTAATTGATCAAATTTTTTAAGCTTGTGGACTTTTGAATAAAGCTCCCTGGATAAAGCAAATTGCATAACACTTCTTATTAGAAAAAATTCATCTAAGCCAAGAGAAATTTGGTTCACACATATGGACGACTCTTGGACTCTAAAAATGGTCATAATTTAACAAAAATAGTAATTATCCAGACGAATTATCCTACATGACCGATTTTGGAGTCTTAATGTATGTAAAGTATCATGCCAGACCACAAATTGTTTTACATTATTTCTTCATAATTTGAAAGCAAATACACAGTGCAACAAAAATCAAAAAATTTGATGCATCTGGGTTGCGAACTATCATTTCTAACAGACCATTTCGGACCCAGATGACAAATATGGCCTTAGATTTTTAAATTTAGCTATAGTTAATGAAATATTTACAAAACACTTTTATTTGCAAAATTTTAATTTTGTTTGATAACTTTTTAAAAAATAATACGAAATGAAAATAAGAACGCAAACTTTTTTGCAATATTCAAATATTAAAACTACGCTCTTAATTAATAATATTAATATTTTCTATGCATGCAGTTAAAGTTGAAATATCTCATCTTCACGATTTCGTTAATAAAATATATATAAAACGAAAAGAAGATACAATTTAGAAATACGTACCTTAAGTGATCATCACACGTTACTTAATTTTAAGAAAATTCGCGTACTTTATCTTTTAGTTTAAGAAAAAATTTCATTAACTACAAAAATGTTATTTATTTATCTTAATTAATAAAATAAGATAAACAACATTCAAATATTTTAACACAGTGTTCTTATCTTATTCTTACCAAGTACCAGTTATTTGAAGTGCTTTTTTCTTAAAAAAAAATAACGATTTTCAATGATGATTTTAAAAAATGTATTTTTTTTTTTCATCATAGTAAATACATATAAAAATTAATTTTTAAAAAAATGTTTAAAATTTGTACATTCAAAAGAATTTTCGGAAAATTTTGATTGAAAGCTATGGTTCTTTGCTGCTGAAATGAATTAAGTGGAATATAAAATTTATATCACGTTCTAAAATTTTGCAAATTCGATTAAGAGATTTATAATATTTTCAAAAAAGAAACTAAGTGAAGATTTTTACTTTAATTGATTTTTACTTTAAAACCATATTTAAAGTTATTCGCAGTTTATTCTAGTATATAAATGAATATAAGAAATTTTAAAAAAAGCTATAGATTTTTTGTAAAAGATAAATTCGCGAATATTCGGAAAGTGGAGCTAATATTAAAAATTGGTGTTCACATTCGTAATCTATGTCCTCAAAAATCATAAATTGATAAATCGCTTCTCCCGATGCATTTTGAGTGTGTAAAGGATTCAATCGGCTAACCGTTATCGGTTAACCGATTAACTTTTGTCGGTTAACTGTCGTATAATTTAAAATTGACGATTTTCAAATAACAAATAAACCGATTAATTTGTGTCGATTAACCGATTAACAGAAGTTATCTTTTTTTATGTATTTTTATGTATTTTTTATATATGACTATTTTATTTTATATTTTAAATATTTAAAATGAAATTCAGCAATATGAAAGTGAAGAAGAAAGTGAAGATGATTGCAGTGATGGTGGTTTTCGAGATAATGATGATGGTGACAATGTAGATTTTGAAGTAGAAATGATTTTGAAACTTAAAGGAGATGTATACAATTGGATTAATGACGTAAGTGCTATAAACTTTTTAATAAATCGAATGAAAAACAGCAAAAATTACAGGATTATATAAAGTTGCAAGAAAATAAAGAGATTCGGACTTATACATGATGTTAAACATCGCAGTTCATCGTTGTCAAATATGATAGACAACTTCCTTCGAATATACAAATGTGTAAACCATGCTCTAGCCGATTTCGGTTGATTCCTCTTTCTAATTAAGAAATACAAGTTTAGGAAAAACTTATCTAAAACCTTAAAGCCTTTGGGACATCGTTATAAAAGACCTAAGTAAGGATTCTGCTTCTCTAATTGAATTTGAAGGAAAACTATTAATTGTTTAATTAATAACTTGGAGAAGGCCAAAAATTCTATGCAAATGATCTAATTGAAAGCTTAAAGTACAGACTAAATGATAGACAAGTTAAAGTTTTAAATACGATTATTTATTCCTTAACTCAGGAATATTGCGTTCTAGCAATACTTTTTTAAAATATAGTTCAAAAACTGAAACTAAGGAGTTTGGAAATCAACTTTTTTCTAGAATGTTTAATGATGAACCTTATCATGACTCGGATGACGACATGATAATAGAAGAAACTTCTCATATTAATGAAAAATAATCTTTTATCAGAATTAAATGATACTATTAATAATATTAAAAATATAAAAAATTCTAAAAAGGACTTTAATGGCATAATGGAGGATTTGTATGTTTAGAAAAAACAAAGAAAATAACTGAGAAGTTGGAAATTCTTTATCATGCCCTATTTTCGATTTCCCCAACATCCACAATCAGCGCAAAGTGTTTTCTCCAAGTCAAGTTTTATAAAAACTAAAGAAAAGAACCGTTTTAAAAGCTAAACATTTGAATTACATTCTTTTTTAAAAGATTATTTCACAAGATCTCTTTAAAACCTTTAATTAACACATATATGTATACAAAGAAGGATCTCATTTACTTTAGTTTTTTATTACTTATAAATTGTTATGTTTTATTTGTTGTCTTTTTATTAATAAAATATAAAAATCAAAACAATAAATAAGTGTTTTTTTTATTATTAACCATTCAATTTATTCAAATTTGAATTATTCGGTTAACCGAATAATTCTTAATTAACCGATTATTAACAGATTACATCTCAATCCCGATTAATTATTTGCTCGATTACCGATTAAACTAGAAACCCGATTAATTGAATACACTTTAGCGTTTGAATTTTTCAAATTAAGTCGTTTTTTGTATTAAAAACATCGATTTGAGACTTTTTTAAAAACCAAACTATACTTAATTGTAAAATACTCGAGTGAGGAAAAAATTTAAATTTTTTTTAAATATTTTGACGAACAACTGAGTTTAACATAATTGAACTTATATTTATTTCGCTGGCAAACAATGAATAATTTTTAAAAAGTTATTAAAAATGGTGCAAAACTGCAGCAAATCGATCGAAAGGGGTTTGGGATGAACTAATATTATTGCTATTGACATATGCTGTGGCAAAAACTTTTAAATGTTGCACATATTTTGGAAAAAAATCACAACTTAATGGGTGCACTTATAATTATTTCGTCCTCTGTATGTATAGGATTTGTTATATAGGGTGGGCCAACTTCGACTGACTGATTTGAAATGCTTATAAACTTTTTATTTTTAAAGTTCTTAATTCTATTTTTTATTTGTTGCTCGTAATAAACAATTTAAGTAAGACCGAGAAAAAATTGTTGAATTTTATTATTTTTTCGAATGATCAATTGTTACAATACACAAAGCACATTTTCATATAAATCAATATGTTAATAAAACGAACTACCGAATTTGGGGTACACAAAATAATAGAGCACTGTATCAGCGACAATTAAACCCTCTCAGATCTAGCGTTTGGTATGGAATTATGGCTGATAGAGGTTATCGGTCCACATTTTTTCGAAAATTAAGCTGGGAAGCCAGAAACCGTCTGGGCGGCATAGTCCTCAATAATATTGACATATGATTCCAGCAAGATGGAGCAACAGCTCATACCGCGAGCTACACATTGGCGATTCTGCATGAACTTTTTAACGACCGAATAAGTTAAAAAAATGCTGATGTGGCGTGTTCACCTCGTTCCCCAGATTTGACTGCCCCTGGTTTTTTTGTGGTGTTTCTTGAAGGGACGGGTTTCCGTTAACAAACCACAAAACATTCAGCAATTTAAGCAGAATATTTGGACTGAAATTGCAGAAACTAGAGCCAGAAACGTTGCACAACGTAAAAAAAAAACATTTTGAAAAGAGGCATTAAATACCAGCAGGAAAATGAACGCCATTTAAAAGATGTCATGATATTCATACTTAACTTAAAAAAAATTAACAATTATACCTTCAATATAAAACAAAAAACTGAAAAAAATAAAAAAGTTATAGGCATTTAAAATCAGTCAGTTTAAGTTGGCCCACCCTGTACAATGTGTGCTACTGGGCGATAATTGTATAGCCAAAAGAGAATATAAAAACAAAAAAAATATTTTTATAACAACATTTATTGTCTGATTTTGTAATATGAAAACAAATGTGGTGGAATAAATGGTAAGATGATAATTTCTTTTGGAAAAAAGGAGTCTGTGGCTGGTCCGAAAGGTCCATTGACCGCTCCCGTGACCGAGAGAAGCAGGATCGGTCTGAAAGTCCAGTCAGGTGATAAAATTACTGGTATAAAACAAACTACGCAGTAGAGCGCCATTTTTTTTTTTGTATGAATAAAAAACCTTTTTCAGAAAATTTCAGCTCATTGCAGCACTAGGTCTAAAAGTTTTCTTGGTGCTAAAATGCATGAAAGCTTTAGTCCGTGGCGCCCTGCGACTTTTCGACTTCAAGAACGGTTTTTAAACTGCTTTTATAAAAATATGGAGTGCGACATTTCATTATTTATTAACTTTGAACACGAATATTTTAAAAATTTTTTAATCGGTCTGACGGTTTTCGATACTAAAAATGCTGTCTACAATTTTTTAATTATTATCTTAGAATTTTTTTTGTTTTTGCACAAAAACTGCATGTGGAATTTAAAGACTAAACATGAAGAACGATATGAAATGGGGAACGGTTGGAATTGTAACATTAGTTCCAATTTCCATTACATATCGCTCCATTTTAGACCAATGTTTAATTTTATAAAAGGAATGTTTAAATTCATATTTTCATGTAAGTATATCGTTAAAATAATAATTAAGACGTGCGGGGGTAGCGTGTTGGTAGCGTGCTGGCTTATCAGTGCGGTGGTCGTGGGTTCGATTCCCCACCAGAGGCACTGGTCTGTTTTCGCTAGCGCTCGGTTAGGGTAATAGTATATAATTTGTAATTATATGATTATTATTAATAAAATAAAAATAAAAAAAAAATAATTAAGACACTCTGCGGTTGTTTCATAAAAAATTAATCCTTCCCGGAGCTAGCATAGTAATAGCATAGCATAGGTGTAGTAAACATTTTGCACGTTTTGCTCTTTCTC
Organism: Delia radicum; assembly: GCA_021234595.1. Lineage (NCBI taxonomy): Eukaryota > Metazoa > Arthropoda > Insecta > Diptera > Anthomyiidae > Delia > Delia radicum. Next base: position 16,868 of record JAEKOY010000633.1, on the reverse strand, counting down.
GTTAAGTTCGTAGTTACCGGCCATTTAAAAAAAACGACATATTAAATATAAAATGGCTTGTATCTCAAAAATATGTGAGATATCGAACAACGGACAAAATTTTTGTAAAACTTGACTTGAGCAACACGTACCGAATGTGTTAAGTGTCCAATTCCACTCGTTCCCCGTTCCATTCCATAACCTTTCATTTTGGACCAATGTTCCATTCTATTATCGGAGTGTATAATTTGTATTTTCATGTAAGTATAAGTGAAAACACATAATTAAGACACCATGTGGTTGTTTCATGAATGAATCCCTCCGGATCCTTCCCGGACCTAGCCTATTTGTATTATCAGGATGTATTAATACTCCTGCAGAGCAAAAATGTTGGCCGTTTTAGACTTTTCCGCATGTTTTACAGTTATTTCCCTCTGTTGGGTGTTTAGAAGAGTGACATTTTTTAAAATTTAAAATTATATATGCGAAATAGTATATATTCTGGAATTATATGTTTGTCTTTCCAGGGGTTAAGGGTTCGATTCACGATGGAGCATAATTTAACCAATTAATGGTGTTAAGTCTTGTATAACAGAGTGGTATATATATATATATATATATAAATACAAAAATTTGGCTTTTAAATCTATCTTCAGAAATATATATAACTTCCCATACAATATTCTTATGCAGTTACTGGTCAAAGGCCTCTACATGAGGCAAAAAATTTTAATTTCTAACTAAATAAACATCTTAGTGATAAATTAAATATTTCTCCCTAAAAATATTATATATATACAACTATTAAACTTAAAAATACTTTTTGTAAACAAAATGTTTTTAAACAAATGTTTGTATTGTTGCAAAATTACAATGTATGTATGTATCTTAAATCAATTTTAAACTTTCAAATATTATTACAAATAACTAGTCTTATTCATTTTCCTCAAAATATGGGATAACCTTAAATATTAACATTTTTGTGTGTTTTGTTAAACATTTTATTACACTGAGAGAATTATCAGCATGTTATCAATGAATTGCATTAGAGCTATGAAGTGTCACTGGAACTTGTCTATTGAAACTTTCCATTAAATTAATGTGGTTTATCATAATATTTTTTGAAAAATTCAATTTTATTTATTTAAAATTTTATACGCCTAATGAAAAAATTTCATTAGAAATAGTATCATAAACATTATACAGATTTTTCATTACAAGTTTGATATAATTTTTATTAAACTTGTATAAAAGGCAAAGTACAGTCTAGTTTACTCTTCCTGTTTTTGTTTATAAACAAAACAAAAAAATAAAAAATGGGAAAAAAAACAAAAAACGTGTATTGAATATCCACCAAAGCTGGAAATTGCACATAACAAAAAAGTTTTCAATTTATTTTTTGATCAATGGTGATAATCTTTAACTTCGAGGTCATATATTAGTTCTCATGTAGTGAGTAAAGTAGTTTATATGAACGTTTGATGTTTGGCATGGGATTGTTACCTTTTTCAAAATGTGTTCTGATGATGGGAAGCTAGAAAATTACCGAAATATATCTATCAACACATTCCTGAAAGGACCAAATAATAAATTGAAAACAAAACAAAAAAAAAAAAAACAGTACGGATTATTTGTTAGGACAATATCCTAATAAAGAAATATAGAGTATGGCCCTCGAACTTGAATAATTTCAATTTTCATTGATTTTTCATTAAGCTTAAAAACTTTGTCCTTAACTTTGTGAACAAACAAAAACTTCATTAGTTTAGTGAAAATTTTTATTAAAACTCGTCCAAAAAAATTCTTTCTGTGTAGTTTGCAAGACTTTAGTTAAACATAAAATATCCTTACTTTCATATAATTTCATGAGTGTTAAACTAACAAAAATATTTAAGCAGAAAATTATCTACACACCCTTAGAACTTGCATAGAAATAAAAAAAGAACACAGAAAACCACAAGACATAACGCCACTCAGGTCCACATACACAGGATAAGGGAGCTTCCATAACTTACCAAACGACTAGAAAAGCAGTTGGGGAAACAAACATATGCAGTTGTAGCAAGTACCAAGGAGTCGTTTTAACATGAGTAAATATAATTTCATAACCCTACACTGAACTAAAAGTCGTAAGTGAAATCAACATACACTTTTGTTAACTTCTAACAAAATTTATTGGTAAAACAACAATATTTTATTAAAATTTATGTGATTTTTTGTAAAAATCAACCATTTTCATCGCTTTACGAAGAAATTGTTGTTTTGACAAGTTTTTGTTATTTAATTTCACAAAAAATTTATAAAACGGCAGTAAAGTTATTTGGATAAAATATGTTATTTTGATAAAGTTGTATTGCTGTAGAAAGTAATTTGGCGTGCTTTTAATCTTGTGGCATTATTACTGATGCAAAGATCGTTTAAACTTTAAAAACTTAAACTTTAAAGTGTGGTTATTCACCCCTGTTACGTCTGTTAAATCAGAGCGAAAGTGAAAGTTTTAGAATTTTTCGGTGTTCTTGTGATTAAATCAGAACGTTTTTCCCTATTTTTTATTCGTTTAATTCGTGTAAAAAAAGCCTGGTCGGAAGTAAAACGAATGCCCTTTTTTCTAATAAATTACAATTTAGGGTCAAAAAATGGTGCTTAATATTAAAAAGTTACAACTTTTTTACTTATTTCTGATTTTATTGTATTTTTGGTTGTATTGTACATAATTTTTTTGTTTTGATATTCTAGAAGACACTCAAACAAATTGTCAACAATGTTAGAAAGCATTCTTAAAAGTATTTTACTTTCAGCCGAAAAAATAACATTAGGAATCTTTAATATGAAATGTATTTTATATGTTAAAAGGTTAAATTAGACTAATTTAGCAATAATTATTGTAAAATTAGCTTTTTAAAAAAAATATGCCTTAAAAAGTTCAAAATGTTGCTAAATCAGAATTTATTTTATTTATGTTCGAAAAAGCAGCGTTGCCAATAAAAATAAATGTGTATGAAAACAGCTAATTTTTTTTTTAAGTTTAAAAGTAATAGCGGTAATCACTCTTGATAGAAAACTTTTTCTTGGAGGAAACATTATCGATTTCTTTTTCGTTAAAGAGTGAGCGTCTCTTTTAGCAAGTTTGCTTTCAACACTGTCAGCTGATCTTGTTTACATTTGTTCTAGGCTGAACACGTTTTTCACCAAATGTAATTAAAGTTAAATAAGCAAAATGCCAAAAACATCAGAAAAAATTAAAATAATTAAATTTATAGTGGAAAATGCAATAACACAAATAGATTTATGCAGCATTTTCAACTTGGAGGTAAATTTTATTAATATATAAACATGGAAACGAAATTCAGTTAGTGCTTTTTATTTCAGATGCTGATGAAAATAATTTTATTGATAACTCTTCTGAGGACGAATCGATTGATTGCATTTTAGACACAGCATTAGATGACATTATGATAGTGTTGTCCTGTCGTAGAGGAGTGTTCAATTTTATACCAAAGTCTATGCATTGGTCCATAGATATTTTAACAAAATTGGACGACAACCGTTTTCTACAATGTTAAGGGTGAGCCGCAGAGATTTTGATAAGCTTGTTACCGCCGTTGGGGGCCGTTGGTTTCTAAAAAGAAAAGTAAAAATAAGTACATGCATTTGTTAATAGCAATAAACAAAAAAAAAGTACAATAATCACTTACCTCCAATTCTTGATGTTCTATTAAAAACTCCAAAAGATTTTTTGTCTCCTCATCTGTCCATTTTTTGTTTGATTTTTCTCTTATTTTCTTTTTATTTGAATCCATTCTTGCAGATAATTCACAATTTAATTTAAAAAAATATGAAATTATCTTGTGACGCTTAAAATCAGTTGTTCTTCTGTCAAAAGAGTTTTTCTTGTTTTCTACTACAACTTAGAGGCCATTTAAACGGAGCAATTTGTTGCCTGCAACGTTGCCTGCAATTATTGTTGTAGGCAAACGGGGTAGAGAAGCAAGCGGGGGTAGCAAAAAATGCACGATTTTCGTTTTTCAAGATATTTTTTGACATTCTTTTTGCTATCGTTCGTATTCTTGTTAATTTGCTTTATTCGTATTCGGCTTCTCAAGTGTTGTGTATCGAAAATATTTCGTAAAATAATAAATAAATAATGTGGAATAAAGAACTATTTATATATTATTTTAAATTATATTATTTTATATTCTATATATTATTAAATTTTATTATTTTTAATTATTACGAATAAATTAAATTTCAACGAATGAACAATTAAAGAAGATTGGAAAAATAAACGTCAAAAAAATTGCATGTAAAACTCCTCGTTTAAATGTAAATGATTTTTAGAATCAACTTTAAAAGAGAATTCAAAAATTGCCTGCAATTAATTTTCTTCGTTTTAAAGGCCTCTTACTCAAGGTTTGAGTCAAAGAAATTTCCTATCAAGAAAAGGAGAATCGAAGAAAACGAGAAAAAACAAATCCCATACATTTTGTTGTTGTATCTGTCAAAAGTTTTCTTCTTTTCTCGTTTTCTTCGATTCTTCTTTACTTTTCTATCAAGAGTGATTACCGCTAATGTAATTCTGCTTTACAGGTTTTTAGTAACAATAAATATTAAGAAAACATTGTTTATTTGGGAAACATTCATATGGCATCTCTCTTTAGGAACTTATGAAATCAAAACATGTGTTCAATCATATGTTAATAAAAGCGCGCTCATAAAGAAAAGAAAATCTTATTGTTGCGGCCAATTGTATTTGAACTATTTCCCATTTGTCGAGAAATAGTTGTTCAAATCATGACAAAGGCTGTTTTGTTGACACGTTAAAACCCTATGAACCTTTAAAAACATCGTGACTTTTATTACTGTTTACAAAAAGAAAATAACACTTACGCAGAGTCTATGATGGACAAAGGGTCCGAAGCATATCTTAAACCACGTTTTCTTATATTCTCATTGTGGATTATTCTTCTTTTCAGTCCTATAAAATTAATATAAAAGCAGACGGCATTTTAAATTATTGTAATTTTTGTTTTTTAATCAATAATGTTTTTGACAAGAAAACAATATGTTTTTGGCACTTCGATAATAATTTCGAAAAGAAATTCGAGTTTTTGAAAGCTTTTAGGATTTGAGAACACCAAATTTCAATTTCGTGTGATTTCACAAATTCGTTCTAATTGCAAAACGTTCTAAAGTAGGGACATTTGCGATTATCTACAAATGCTAAAAATATGTAAATTAACATAAAAGTGTATATGTAAAATAATTTAAGATTGGTTATTTATTTTTGGGTAATTTAAGAAAGTGAAATATTTAGTGCGCATTTATTTTTAGTTTAAATAAATTTATGAAATGATATCAGTTATATTTATGTGAATTGTCTATTACAAGTTTGATATAATTTTTATTAAAAATAAAATTAAATATGTATATTATTATATGAATTCTAAATTATCAATATATAAATATATTTTTACACAATTTAAAATGGAATTCAATTACAAGCTGAATTTTTAAATAAATTTACGAGTTTTATACATTTATTGTTTCATGTGTTTTAAAAAATTGATTTTGGGTGCTTGTATCATAATTTTTATATTATATTTCATTATTTTTGATATTTCATCAAATACTTAAATTTTTTAAAAATATATACTGACAAAAGGCGTATATTACTTTAAAAAAGTTTTAAATCGATAAAGTATAAGGGGTAATAAAATATAAAATTAAAAATTAAGAATAAGTCAATAAAATCAATTACTTTAAAAAAATCATTGTTCTATTGAATAAAGTACATTGCTAATACAACAAAATAATTATTCAATTTGATTAAATAAATTTGTTAACATAACTTATTTTTTACAGTTATATTAGTTTTTTGTTTTTATATACATCGAGATTATTTTTATGTTATTTTCAATTTATAACGAGCTTTCAACCTCCATATATTTACAAAAATAAAGCAAATCAAACATATTAGCTAGGTTGATACTAGTATTTCGATCTGGCTAAAGATCTCATCAGAACCCGAAGTTTTAGAAAAGCTAGAGCCTATATAATAGGCAGAACTTTAACAAAAAAACCTATTAATAATCAATGTTAATATATTTGCTGATATTTTGTCAAAATAACAACCAACCAATACTTAAACGTCATAATATACATTTACTAAAGAAGTGTTAAATTTATGGTCAGATTTTTTTGGTTGTATAGTAATCAACCATTCATCAATTTAACATGGGATTTAGTTGATTTCACCGCAGTTTTTGGTTCAGTGTATCGAAATGTTTGTTGTCGACATTTTCATATTGTTACCACACTCTGGTTGTGTTTTTGCTATACTGAAAATACCACCAGCAATGTAGCAGTTTAACCCAACAGGCTTAATAAAGCAGGTATATATACACTCACATATAAAATGTTAGTTAAACATAAAAATTGCATGAAAGCTAAGAATTTACTTGAATACCTACACACAGAAAAATAAAGTGCCAGCCGAATTGAAAAATATGTATTTTGGTGGCCACAACCAATAATTCAGTTCGGACAACCATTTTCAAATAAGATTTCTGAATATTTTGGCAACTAAAATTAAGTTGTATTAACCGAATTTTGTTGCTAACACCAACATTCAGTTATTCCAAACGATTTCTGTCGTTGTAGCAGAATGTCAGTTGGCAAATGGCCTAATTTTTTTCTCTGTGTATAACAAATTTTAGCCATAATCGATCTTATGTATCGAAGTTTTGAATGGATTAGTGCATATGTTAGTGAAGTTTTTAAGAAAACCATTACGAGTTATATTCGCTACAAAGTGAGTAAAATTAAATTACCAAATATACACTCAAAATGCTTAAATAACTAATTACCACATTCACAACTGCAAAAATAAACACAGAAGACAGTAATCTGCATGTTGCGCAACATGTTTTTAAATTTAAAAACATGTTTACCTACAAACAGTTAGTCCAGTCAAATTAGCCAGAAATAGAAAGAAATAGTGTTCAAATGACAAAAATTTAAACGGAGCTGAATTTTGGTACAGAACTTGGGTACACCATTACAAAAAAAAATACTACAAGTACTAATGAATTCCGTGCCTGCGAAAAAGTTATTCAAGGTTAAATGTCAAAATTTTAGTTTTTTTGAATTTTTCTCAAAAAAAGGCCAGACGAATTATAGACCATAAAATTATCTACAAAAATTGTTCTTATGCTTTTTTTTTAAGAGTCACCATTTCTGAGATATCGCGGTTCTAAACGTCGAAGTCCTACATAATATGCACGTTAGGGGTGTTCTTATTTGTATGGGAAAATTTTAAAAAGTGTTTTTTCTAGTTCGCCGGCACGATTCTTGTTCCCTTCTGTTAAAAAAGTAATCCTGTAAAATTTGGAGTCAATCCGATAATTTTAGTGACCCGGAAACGATTTGAAAATTTTCATGGGGTCTATATGGGCAAAATATCCATTTTTAACGAAAAGTAGTTACATCAAATGAAATTTCAATATAAAAAAATAATTGTATTTTATATATAATAAATTTATTAATCATTACTATTTTATTTATCATGTTATTAAAGTAGCTTTGTTATATGATGTATATTTCATTTGATAAGCCTCAACAACCTGAAGCAACAATTGTTTTTCGTCTTCATCATTTGTCAAGATTCTATTATAGTCTTGAAAAAAACTTAACCGCCTCTCTCTGCAATATCATTGACGACAAAATAAGTCCTTACATGCGGTCCAACCTTCTTCAAATGCGTATGATGTTTCCCAACTTGAAGGCTCTAACAGTAAAAACTCCATTGGCAAACCAAATTTACTAAAGAAACATTTTGTTTTCTCTGACACGAAATCACACAACGAAATATTTTTAAAATCCAATAAATTCGAACATCTTCGACCATTTTCTAATTTACTACTGGTTCCTTTTAATTTGAGGTTTTTTAAGCATTTTCTGTTTCTCTTCTATGGGTATTTTCGAATCATAAAAGCCAGAGCTACTACTTGCTCTGAAATGTACCATAAATGGTTGCTCATTTTTTTTAGAATTATTGCTGATATGTCCGTGTCTATTTCAGTATACTTTATGGCATCTTGAATAAAAGTTAAATCTTGAAGCGGTGCGTCTATAGCATTAGTGCATTTGAACCAAACTTTGATATAAAGAGTCACTATAAAAACGCAAATATCGCGTAAACCATTCAATTCCTTCTTCGTTAGTTTGAATTGATCACGGAACATAAATATTTTCAAGGAATATATAGCCTTTGCCATCCAGCGTGCATGGCTAGTTGGTCCAGGCGTTCGGAAATTATACTGCTCTGCACCGACAAACATCAAAGCCAACTGTAGTAATTCTTTATAGTCTTCTCGATTTTGAGATTTAGCCAGTTGAGCATAGCAAAAGTTTTACAGTGTTCTAGTTCAGCTGCACTTATTTATATTTGGCCAAAATTTTCCAAATCTTTCAAAGATGGGAACTTTCTGGTGCAGAGGTTGAAGAAAGTTTTGTTTCGAAAACACTTCGCACAAACGACCTCATAAATATGGTGGCGGCAAGGTAGATTGATAAGACTACGGCCAATTTTTTTCTAAAAGAACTGCAGCACCTGTTTTTAAGCCAGTATTTGTTGACGTTGTATCATATGACAAGCCTTTGACCTTGATCAACAATTTCCATTCACGTAATCTTCATACACTATATCAGCAATATTTTCACCACTCGTAAGATGCTACTTTTGGTGCGCCGAGAAATTTTGATGTGCCGTTGAAACTAACAGAAATTGCGATTCGCTCAACCTTCGTGGGGCCGATCAAGTCTTTCATGAATTTTCCATCAAATGAGCTACCAGCGATCCAGTTTTACTCACCTATAAATGATGAAAAGATTGTTACAATATCAAAAACCAACTCTTGCTGAAAATCACAATTTACATTATCAGTGAAATTAGCTGAAATTTCTTCAGATTCCCTTAAACGGTTCTCTTGGCGTAAACGATGAATAGTTGAACGATTGATTGCAAGTTCTTCTACACGTAGTCCAAATGCTTCACCTGCTGCTATGAGAATATGAACTGCCATTCCATCAGACACTTTGGCATTGTCAAGAGCTGCTAGCAACCTTGCTGTTAAAAAATTTTTGCGCCCTCGTTTTTGACCATGATTACTTTTTGAGGTTACATGGTGTTTCATCATTATGCAATCTCGTTGCTTGATATGTCACTAATATCACCTTCATCATTACACTCCATTAATTGAGAAACATCTATAAAATATGAAAAATAAAACATTACAATATTGAAGTTCGTCACCCTTACCTGTGCGGCTCATTTCCTCCTCATGCTTTCTTTTCTTGCAGCTTCCTTATCTTTTCGTACTTGTGCTCTATTTTCCCGATCCCACAAAACCTTGTCAACACCAGCCATACAACCGGGACTTCCTTTTTTTTTTTGCATTTCAAGAAACTCTCTATCTTCTGCAATCCGAATTTTTTCTAGTGCATCAGCGGTAGCAATATCAAATAAGTCGTCTAGACTATTCAAAAATGACTCAGCAGCTTCTTTTTGGGAACTCGACCTTTTACCAGGAACTGTTTTCTGAATGATTTTCCCATTTGTCGTATAATTTTACAAGCTTTTCAACGCATTTGTGCTCTTCTCGAATAGGTATACGTGCTTGCTGCCAAAATATTTCCACTGCACTAATTGCTAGCTTCGCACCAAGCATCGCAGTCATTTTTACAACCGCATGTTGTAAAATAAAACTTGCAAGACCTGACGATTAGACGGTAGTTTTTGCACCAGTAATTTGATGATGAAACATTTCCAATTAGATCGATTTTCTTCAAATTTTCAATGGCTTTACGCGTTCCAATAACTGAAGCACTCGACATTATTAATTTCTTTTATTATATAACAATAATTAAATAACAAATTAATCTAGAAAAATCTATTATTATTAAATTATTAATTCTTTTCGATTTCACTGATAAGAACTCACTCCACTGCGATCACAAATTACGATTTTAAGTAGAACTATGAACTGTTTGCTTCCAAAGCCAAAAATAAAGCGAAAATTAAAAACACAAGAGAAAATGTTCTCGAAAATGTCCCGTTATCAGCAGTATATGCAATTTTTAGTAGCTCAAGAGTACACAATTTCTTGGAATATGTTCTGCGCCAAAAGTAAAGCGTGCGCAAATAAATTTATATTTTTTAAGTAGGTAACTGTTATTGCGACTTTAGAGAACTAAACAGTCAATATCATGCATTTGATATTTATTTTTTATAATTTTTAAGAGAAGAACACCAAAAACAGTTATTGTTTCATTTCCTTTTGTGATGGATAAAATAAAGTTCAAATTAAAATGTAACTACTTTCGTTAAAAATGGATATTTTGCCCATATAGACCCCATGAAATTTTCAAATCGTTTCCGGGTCCACTAAAAATTATCGGATTGACTCCAAATTTACAGGATTACATTTTTAACAGAAGGAACAAGAATCGGGCCGGCGGTTGATAAATTTCAAAAATTTCAAAATAAGAACACCCTTAATGCACGTATATGCCACATATATATCGTACACTTAATTAAGTATAAATACTTATGTTGCCGCCGCCCATAATTGGTTAAACTGGCTAACGTTGTACATACTTTATTTATGCATTTAAATACTTCGTTCTCTCCTTTTTTTTATTTGAATTAAAAATTACATACTCTCTTTTGAAATTGTCTAAAAAAAATTGTTGTTATATATGCCTTGCTTTATATATTTGTTATAACTAACGGTCCTTGTGCATTTGTCACGTAGGCAGCTTAAATTCTTTAACTTTAAAACTAACGTAGAAAATAATATGTTCAATCCAGTTTAGTTGGTTTTTAAGCATCGTGCAAGGAGGGTAAAAAACAATAAAATTTTAAAGCTCTCAAACATTTTTATTTCAAAGTTAATAAGATTAATAAGTAAATGTAAATTTTAAAATTAAGATTATTAATAAATGAATTTATAAAGGAAATAAAAAAGAGTGCTGTTAAAATTATTTTTATTGTTACGATTGCGAAGCCAAACAATTCTTTAAAATTTTATTGAATTGTATAAATACTCATTGTAATTTTAACCGCGATATGGAAAGTGAAAATACTACGGGCCATAGCTGCAAAAAATGCAACGAGTCGGACAACGACCACATGGTCATGTGTGACAAATGTGACAAATGGTACCACTTTAACTGTGTGGGAGTAGATAGTAATGTAGCTGACTATAGTTGGAACTGCGAATTATGCGAACAAACGCCATCTACTACGTCTGCTCCAAATCATACAATTGGGTTTGGGGCTCTTCCGAGCTCTTCATCATCACCAGTGGAAATACCACCAACAATACCGCTCGTAGTAACAGCTACAGGCATTACTCCCGTCATTGTCACGCAAACTCCTAACAGCGCTCCACCAAACGTAACGTTAACATCGAATTCTGTGCTTGCGTATCAACAATTTTCTACAGGTTCACAGCACAATATGGTTATGGCTACAGCAGGAATGTTTCGACCATCAGCAACAACAACAATATTTGATACGACAACGCCTACATACATATACAAGACACAACCAACATCAATGCCTATTAATTTTCAACGGCAACAAATGCATGTGAGTGCAAACACACAAAAAACAACAACATCTGTAAAAAAATAGTTTTGACACTTTGCAAAGGCAACAAATGCTACAGCTGGAACGTTTAGAAGAGGAAAGAAAAATTCAACAAGAGTTTTTAGAACGTAAATACAAAATATTGTCGCAAATGACAGCCAGCCCATAGAACAAACTAATCCTTATGGTTTTAATTATAATCATCAAGCTTATACTACTTACACACAAATGCCGTCTGTAAGCAACGTCATAAATACCACACCAGCGTTTAATATTCATCAATTCGATCCTACACCCGCACAACTGGCAGCCAGGGCGCTCCATTCCACGCGAGCTACCTACATTCAACGGCGACCCCGATGAATGGCCTATTTTCATCAACAGTTTTCAAAATAGCACAGCTATTGCTGGATTTTCTGATGCAGAAAATTTAATGCGTCTTCAAAGCTGCCTAAAAGGGAAAGCAAGAGAATTAGTAAAAAGTAAATTGCTTCTGCCAGCACTTGTTCCAGATATTATTCAAACTCTTCGCCTGTGCTTTGGACGTCCAGAGCATATTTTGGAACGCGTAGTAAGTAAAGCGAGAGGCATGCCATGTCCACGTGATAAGCTCGAGTCTATCATCGAATTTGCACTTAGCGTACAAAACATATGTGCAACTATGGAGTCATGTGGACTAGAGTCGCACCTTAATAACCCAATGCTAGTCAGGGAACTAGTGGATAAGCTGCCAAATCAACACAAGCTAAATTGGGCAATGCAACCAAGAGATGAACGAGTTCCAATAGTAAAAGCTTTTAGTGTATGGCTATATCAAATTGCAGAAGCTGCTAGTAAAGTAGTGACACCAAACTTTGGCAAAGGAAATGCAGCTGTGAATACTCACATGCAGGTCAACAACAATGCGAGTAAATTTTTGCACCGTTTGCCAGATTGATTCTCACAAAGTTCATCAGTGCGACCATTTCAAGAACTACCACTTAATCAAAATGGAATATCGTAAAGTTAAACCATTTGTGCCGCCAGTGTCTCAATCAGCACAAAGGTAAATGCCATCAAAACAAGGAATGTGGCGTCTCGGGTTGTAAGTACAAACACCATCCCTTGCTACATAAGGCTTTTAATACTGAAAACCAGCTGACATCAGAAACTGTAAGTAGAAATGAAATTGATAATTCGCAGCGGAATGCACAAATTAATACACACGATAATAATGGCGAAGATAGACCATTTTTCGCATATTGCCAATCCGCATTCATTCAAAAAATAGAATTATTAATACCTTTGCTTTTCTAGACGAAGGGTCATCTGTCACCTTAGTAGATCAGAGCATATTTGACAGGTTTGCATTTGGATGCGTACCCGATCCTATATGCCTGCAATGGACTGGTGTACGACACGTGTAGAAAACGATTCCGTCAGAACTTCATTAAACGTTTTCCAGCATACTTAACGACACAAAGTTCGTGCTTTTCAAACGTTAACACCCGTCAAGCATTTGGAATTGCCATCTCAAAAACGATTAACATGTCTGAAATCGTCAAAAAATGTCCGTACATGAAAAACTTACCATACAGTCGTACAACAACGCAAGACCCATGATTTTGATTGGAGCTAACAATTGGAATCTTGCTGTACCAATAAAAATTCGCGAAGGCGGGTTGGCAGCAACCAATAGCAACAAAAACCCGACTTGGATGGGCTATACAAGCGGGCAAGGCGAACAGCTCAACTGGGTATATGCTGCACATACACACTTGTGCATGCCAAAAACGTTACGAAGAGCTTCACGAGTTTGTGAAAAGTTATTTAATATGAGACACCTACTCCCTCAACATTACTGTCCACAGCTGACACCAATGCGATTGGCAACGCTAAAATCTACGTGCAAACAGATAAACGGACGCTACGAGGTCGGCTTGATGTGGAAAAACAGTGACATTCAACTGCCTGAAAGTTACGAGAATGCATTTCGTCGGTTAATGTGCCCTCCACAAAAAAAATCGTTAAAGACGCGTCGCTGCAGCAGAGCATTGCAAGCTCAAATCTGATAACCTACTCGAAAAAGGGTATGCCAAAAGGCTAAGTCCAGGCGAAATAGCATTCCTACAAAAAAGATTTGGTATTTACCGTGTTTTCATAACATTAAACCCCAATAAGCCCAACAAAATACGTTTAGTATGGGACGCTGCCGCAAAGTCCAATGGAGCGTCATTAAACGATTTTATGCTCAGCGGCCCTGACTTGTTGAAACCTTTAATAGACATACTCTTGGCATTTCGTATAGGGAAAATTGCAATTTGTGGCGATATCGCTGAGATGTTCCACAGAATCAATGTACAAGAACGCGATATGCCCGCTCAGCGGTTCTTATGGTGGGACAAAAATGACAATTTACATCAGCCAAGTACATACGTTATGCGTGCATTGACCTTCGGCGTAAACTGCGCACCCTGCATTGCCCACTATGTACGTGACACTAACGCAGACAAATCAAAACACAATTTCCTCGCGCCTGTAGAATCAGTTCAAAATCATCATTATGTCGATGACCTTATCGACAGTGAAGACACCGAAGAAGGCGCAATCAACTTAGCAAAACAAGTTTCAAAATACACGCTGCCGCTGGCTTTCATATACGGAACTGGGCCTCTAACTCTGCCGATGTTTTAAAGCAGCTGTCTGACGTACCAAAAACGTGCCAAGATGCCAAGCAGTGGGGAGCCACTGAAAAAGTTTTAGGTATGTATTGGGACCCAGTTAATGACGTTTTTAAATATATTTGCAGATTTGCACGTCTGCGTCGAAATGTGATTGACGAGAATTTCGTACCAACCAAAAGGGAGTGTCTTCAAGTTCTTATGTCAATATTTGACCCGATGGGGTTTCTCTCATGCCACACGATCGGTCTTAAAATCTTGCTCCAAGATGTCTGGCGTTCAGGTATTGGGTGGGATGATCCTTTAACTAAATCTCTAAATTTAAAATGGTCTCAATGGAAGGCAACAATTCCACTCATAACAACTGTCCAGATCCCACGATGTTATTCCCCGATTCTTTGCGATGCCGAAAATATTCAGTTGCACACATTCGTTGATGCGGGTGAATATGCTTACGCTGCCGTCAGCTACCTGCTCGTGCAACTCGACGAGCACGTCACTGTCACCCTCGTAGCTGCTAAGTCAAAAGTAGCACCACTAAAGCCACTGTCTACCCCAAGAATGGAACTGCAAGCTGCACTTATAGGCGTGAGAATGGCAAACAAATTGCAAAAATTAATCGACTACGCATATCATCAACACACTTTTGGACAGACTCCAAGACCGTGCTGCAATGGTTACGCATAGACCCACGAAACTTTCAACAGTTCGTAATGCACCGAGTAGGAGAAATTTTTGAACATTCAAACATCCAGTCAATGGAGATGGGTCCCAACTAAAATGAATCCTGCAGATTTTGCAACAAAATTAACCACAAAAAAGACATGGCTTTATGGTTCGATGGGCCAGACTTCTTGCGCAATGCACAATGCCAGTGGCCCACATGCGATGAATTGGGGCAAACAGATGGTTCTGAACTAAGGCGTCATGTGCTCGTAATTGATCGTAAAACAAAGAACTTTAATTATTTAAACTTCGAGTACTTCTCCAACTGGAAACGGCTTTATCGAGCAGTAGCAACATTCATCTTGTATTTGATGAAATTAAAATTCAAAACAAATCATCAGAATGTCCACCTGCAATTACTCACGACATGATTCAACAAGCACAGCGATTTATCATCAAAAAGACACAGCGCAGCGAGTTTAATCAAGAATTTCTAAATATGATACATGGTGAGAATGTAGAAAAATCAAGTAAGCTATACCGAATGAACACTTACCTCGACGATGACGAAATCATAAGGTGTCACAGCCGAGCAGAGCGCCTTAACAATCATGATGACGAGATTGTGTTGCCAGCTGACCACCATGTCACATTTCTTATAGTACGCTCATTTCACGAAGATTTTCACCATCATTTTCATGAAGCAGTGATCAATAAAATAAAAAGTCAATTTTACATATTTCGTTTGCGTGTCTTGTATAAAAAGGTACGCAACTCATGTCAAATATGCAAAATAACGCTGCCGTACCACGTCCGCCTCAAATGGCGCCTCTGCCAGCTGCTCGTTTAGGCGCATTTCAACGCCCATTTACATTGTTGGCATTGACTACTTGGTCCCTTACTTGTAAACGTTGGAAGAAGGCGGGAAAAGCGATGGGGCGTGGTCTTCACCTGCCTTACGGTACGTGCAATTCACATTGAAATTTCACATAGCCTGGATACCAGTCGTGCATTTTGTGTATACGTAACTTCGCTACCAGGCGTGGAACGCCTCGTGAGATATACACAGACAATGGAACCAAACTTTAAAGCAGCTGAAAAATCCTTAGCGACAAGGTCAATCAGATAAAGTTTCGGATATATTATCAACATTTGATAAAACTAAATGGATGTTTAACCCACCAGGGGCACCGCACATGGGCGGAGCCTGGGAGAGGCTTATACGATCGGTAAAAAAAATTCTGTATAGCCTGTATCCCACTTTAAATTTTAACGATGAAACTTTAAAAAGTGCTCTGTGTGAAATAGAGTTAATTATAAACTCTAGGCCTCTTACATTCGTCTCAATTGAACACGAAGATGATGACGCCATTACACCCAACCATCTACTGCTCGGCTCTTGCGATGGCTACAAACCATTTTTCGAAGACGGCGGAAATTTGCGCCAACGGTGGCAACAAACACAAGCATTTGCTGATCAGTTCTGGCAACGCTGGTTTAAAAGAATACATTCCAATAATATCCCGAAGAAGCAAATGGTTTTTTAAAGTACCACCAGTATCAATTGGCGCAACAGTCATCATTGTTGACGAAAATCTTCCACGCAGGTGCTGGCCTAAAGGTAAAATTATAGACACGGTGGGTTGCAGCAGACGGTCAGGTACGAAGAGTCACGGTTAAAACGCAGTTTGGGGTGATGCATAGACCTGTGACAAAAGTAGCCGTTTTGAACGTCGGCGATGATGATCGTGAGCAAGCTCGTATCCCATGACTCGCTTACGGGTGGGGGAATGTTGCCGCCGCCCATAATTGGTTAAACTGGCTAACGTTGTACATACTTTATTTATGCATTTAAATACTTCGTTCTCCTCCTTTTTTTTATTTGAATTAAAAATTACATACTCTCTTTG
>JAEKOY010000632.1:0-23084 GCA_021234595.1 Delia radicum | reverse complement strand
TTTTTTATTTTTTTTCATATTTGTTGAAATGTTCCGATAATGTGCTCTAGTTCCCTGCAAGTAGTATTTAGCATATTAATTGTGTGATTTGTGCATTAGTTAGTGTTTTGTATAAGTTTTCAATACATTTCATTATTTTTTGTTTAAAACGTCGCGGTTGCGTTTAATGATATGCACCCTTTTTGTGTTTTATATATTTTTTTCTATCATGACCTTTGGTGGCTCTTTTTTTTTTTTTTTGTATTACTTGTTGGATTTTGTTACTATAGGTTTCGCTTTCTATTTAAATTTTTTTTAGGAGGATATTGTCTACTTTATGTTGTTAACTAGGAGTCAAATAGACAAACAGGTTGTTTGGTTTTTGTGTGTAAATTTAAATTTATTTATTTCATTGAAAGTGTTTTGTATTTTTGCCGGTGTACAGTAAATTAAAGGTTTTATGGTTGTTGAGAGAGTTTTATTATGTCGTTATTGTATTTTTTTAGTTCCAGTCGTATAGACTATTTGATAGGACTTTTATGGTTTAAGGTTAAGAGGTCCCTTAACTCATTTTTGATACAGTGTCCTTTTTTGATCCAGTACCTTTTTTAAGCGGCTATATTTTTCCAGTGGAAAATGATAATCAGTGATTTTAAAACGCCTAAAATTATACAGGGTGTCTGGTGGCAAATTTATATTTTTAAATACGATTATTTGAAAAAAGTAATAAACGGTGCGGAGAGAGGGTGGCGCCGTTGGAATTATCGATTGTGCGGATTTGTCAGTCACAATGTCGCAGTGGGTCGAGTGAGCATCGCGCGTTTCGCTGTGGAGACACTTTTTAAGAGTATTGATTCTTACGTAATTGCTCGTCTACAATTTTGTTCAAAGTTCGGTATTCGGCAAATATGTGATGGACCGAGTGGATCCCATGGACTTTTTTATGGGGCTACCTCAAGAGAGGGTTTATAATGACAATCGCCAATCTCTTGTGGCTTTAAAGGAAAATATTCGTCGAGAAATCAGCTCAATTGAACCAAGTTTACTGCAGCGTGTGGCGCAGAATACAAGGCTCCGTTTTGAAACAGTGTGTTCCACTCGACGGAAGACATCTGGATGACATACTCTTTAAAAAATAAAATCCGCATTTACATGCTATCGTTCAATGCTCTTAATAAACTTTGTGTCAATTATTACGTTTTTTATTTAAGTTTGAAAATATAAATCTGCTACCAGACATCTATAACATCTTGATGATAATCTTTAGGAAAAAAATTGTGAAAAATTTTTAACCAGACTTGCCAAATAATTATTTTAAAAAATAAATTTTTAACCATTATTTATGGAACTTTTTTAAAAATTTATTTAAAAATATAAAAAAGCATTATCTTTAATATTCTCGATTGTTATGTTCTCGATTGTATATGATAATCTTTGATAATCAGACCGATCAAACGTTGAACTTTTCAAATATACTACACTGAAAATAATCCATGCGTAAAAATTACAAAAAAATTGTCAAAATAACCAAACTTTTTTGTAAAATAAACGGAAATTTGTATATTTTACAAAATTTTTTGTAGTTTTGACAATAATTTCGTATTTTTTATGCATGGATTACTATGAGTGTAGAAAGGGGTGGTATCCCGAACCTGGACCGTCATATCTTAATGAACTTCGCAAATTTTGTAGAGAATAAAAATTTAAAGGACCCTTGTTTTTTTTTTTTAGCTGGATAATCTCATGTTTAGGGGTTAGTAAGTGGGGTCAAACATGTCCCATTTTTAAAATTTTTTTCGTTTATTTCGTTCTATTAAAAATTTAAAGGATACGTTTTTTTAGCTGCCTGCCTAATCTCATGTTTAGGCGTGAGTAAGTGGGGTCAAAAATGACCCCACTTAACGTTTTTTTTTTGGGTTTTTCATTCTATTAAAAATTTAAGGCATCCGTTATTTACATAGCTGCCTAATCTCATGTTTAGGCGTTAGGTAGTGGGTTCAAAAATTACCCAATTTAACGTTTTTTGGGGTTATTTCGTTCTATTAAAAGTAACTAAAGAAAAATTGTTTATTAAACTAAAAGTTTTTCAAAGAAACATTTACTGGTGTACCAATTATTCAAAAAGATATATTTTGAGTAGCTTTAAATCAGGAGTTTTCTTAAGGAATTTTTAGTTTTATTAACCTACAATAATGCTTATCAATGTCTATTCAATTTATTTGAAGCTGCGTTAGTGCTTTTTCCGATATTCGAAACCGTTCTTTTTTTATGCGACTTTTCCCGAAGAGCCTTTTTCCCCTATATTTCATATAATTCAAAAATGTGGCAACTCTGGGTTCACTATATAGGCAAGATGGGTATCAAAATGTTTGATTTCTTGAGTACTTTAACCCTGCGTACAAATAAATATAGCATTCGTAAATTAAAGACAAGTTTTCATACAAAATCAAATGAATTTTAACCCTTCTTTTTAACCCTTAAACGTGAGATTGGGCAGCAGGAAAAAAACACGTGTCTTTTTTTTTGCTTCTTTACAACATATCCAAAGTTTATTAAAATCTGCCAGTTCGGTCTGGGATACGTCCCTTGTAAGTCTAAAATATTCCAATTTTTATTCAGTTTTCACTCAGAACATATACATATAATGGATGGTACTTCTAAACTTATAACCATCAGGGTTGCCATTTGGTAAAAAAAAATGTAAAAACCCACGATATTTTTCGAAAAAATTTTAAAATCGATTACTTAAAAAAAAAAATTGTTCATATATTTTTGAAAAGATATTTATACACAAAATT
The DNA here is from genome assembly GCA_021234595.1 of Delia radicum. Taxonomy (NCBI): domain Eukaryota; kingdom Metazoa; phylum Arthropoda; class Insecta; order Diptera; family Anthomyiidae; genus Delia; species Delia radicum. The sequence goes on along the minus strand of JAEKOY010000632.1, from coordinate 20,307 downwards.
ATACAAAATTAAAATTTTTAAAATATCTTCAACTGTCTAGGATTTATATGCTGTGAAAGTTTCAACTTTGGTAGCCAATATTTCCACTAGAGGGGCGCTTTTAAGGCAAACAAACTTGCATACATTTCTTATGAAGCATTGGATCTAAAGGGTGGTTAAATTGTAAGGGCCGATGTTGGAATGTGAACCACACTACAAACGCCAAGTTTTTTTCCGAATTTTATTTGACATTTCTCTATTTCAGACTTACTCAATTTGAACCATGGAGAGGTACACAATCCAACAACGTGTTAAGTTATCCAGACTTATTATGAAAATGGGCGTTCAAATCAAAATGCATATCGTGCACTTCGTGATTTTTTTGGTCAATTTGATCGTCCAAATGTGCGTACAATCGCAAAAATCGTGGAAAAATTCGAGCAAACCGGGTCTGTAGAAGATGTGAGAACACCAGTGCATGCTCGTACAGCTCGTACTGCAGAAAATATTGCTGCTGTTCGCGATAGTGTGGGCTGAAGAGGCCGTCCACCTCAACTCGTCGTTGATGAACATTATGCATAAAGACTTGCATTTACACGCTTACAAGGTGTCAATTGGCTCAAGAACTAAAGCCTCTTGACCATTCCAAACGTCGTGAATGGGCAGAATGGTGGCAAGAAATGGCAACAGTGGATGATCAATTTTCGAAGAAAATCATCTTCAGTGATGAGGCACATTTTCACCTCAGTTGGATTCGTCAATAAACAGAATTGGCCGCATTTGGGGCGAATGAGAATCCAAGAGTGATTGTCGAAAAACCAATGCACCCACAAAGAGTGACTGTTTGGTGCGGTTTATGGGCTGGCGGCATCATCGGGCCGTATTTTTTCCAAAATGAGGCCGGTCAAGCAGTTACTGTGAATGGTGTTCGCTATCGTGAGATGATAACGAACTTTTTATGGCCCGAATTAGAAGATATGGATGTGGACGATATGTGGTTTCAGCAGGACGGAGCCACTTGCCACACAGCTAACGAAACAATGGCTCTTTTGCGCAACAAATTCAATGGCCGTGTTATCTCACGTAATGGCGATGTCAATTGGCCGCCAAGATCATGTGATTTGACACCGTTGGACTTTTTTCTTTGGGGTTATTTGAAAGAAAAGGTGTACGTCGATAGGCCAGCAACAATCTCAAGAGCTAAAGGATGAGATAATTCGGCACATTAACGGCATAGAACCTCCATTATGCCTCAGCGTCATCGAAAATTTGGACCATCGGATGGAGGTGTGCCGCCGTGGTTCGCGGCGCCCATTTGGCCGATATTTTTGTTCCATACATAATTGAGTAATACCAATATATCATAATAAATAAAATTACAATAATTTCCTAATAGTTTGTGTTTTATTCAAAATCAACAATCGGCCCTTGAAATTTAACCACCCTTTATATATCTGGAACGTTTGGGTTGTAAAATGGTCCAGCGGATCTATGACGTGCCATTAATGAGTTAAAATTTATTGAGGAAGTAAGAAAGTAACTTACTGACCTTGTTGTCTTATGTTTTAAAGAAAATTCACATAGCAATTTGAAATTGTATGTTATTCGAAATTCTATTAAAAAAACTATCGAGATAGTACACTCAAAAAATAAGTTAGCTAAGTCCATCAGAAAATTTTGCTGAGTCAGTAAAACTTTAATCAAGGGGGTGCTTGAAAAGAAATTGCTAATGTCAGCAAAATCAGCGAGCTGATTTTTAGCAAAAGAAAAATAGTAAATTCAGCAAAAGATTTGCTAACACTTAGTTGATTGAAAATTAAAAAATCTTTTCTAAAAGTTAATAAAGTTTTTGCTTAATATTAGCAGACTGAAAAAAACTCAAAACATTTTTATAAGAATTATATTTTAGTTAATGTATTTGCTAGAATCTTAAAAATTGTTTGTGATTCTTAAAAAAAAAAAAAAAAACAATACAATACGTTACATACTACAAAAAATTTTCATACAGCCTTATTGACGACATAAATTAATTTAAAATCTGAAAATATATAGAAATAATTGTATATAAAAACAATAATCCTTACACACTTACAACCCGTTTTTGCATTATGGAAATTAAACATACAAACATTACCTAAGGTGGTTGTTCTGGTCTTTGTCTTTCGATTTAGTCTGTCTATCTGAACATATATTTGTTTGAAATTTCACCTCACTCACAATAATATCACTATAAAGATTTAGTTTACAATACACATTCAATGCATATTAAAATTCAATATTCTGTATTTAATGTTAGTTAATAGACAATAGCTTTGACAAGCCGGTAGACAATACAAATTATAGCTGATAACACAATTTCAGCAAAATATATTTGTATTGATTTGAGCAATACTTTTTTCAATTTATCTTTGGTTTTCCTTAAAAACGGCATGTTCCCTGTTTGGCCGGCACAAGGTGTTAACAGAGGGTGAGAGCCTTGCCATAGCCATTGGCGATACGTACTTTTAGAGCCACAATATTTTAAGTGTATATGCAAATTTTTAAATTAATTTACTTCACACAAATCCAGGACCTAATTTTGAATTAACCATTTAAATTTGTTCTTATAAATTTACAAAAACCAAAACATAATTGTTTTTATAGTTTCTTTGGCTTTAAATTATTACCCTTCACCCCTTTCGCAACAGAAATCAAAGGTAATGAAATAAAAATAATCCATCAGTTACATTTTTATTTTATACACTCTCTATTTTATGCAAATCAAATGAATCTTCACTCATTAAAAATAACGTAGTACAAAAGTCTGTTTAACGGGTTCTAATTCAGTTGAACTAATTTTTTCTGTTACTTACATTTAAATCACTTATTTAGCTAAAGTTCTTAGTTATTTTATTTCACCACAAAACAAATTTCATCCGTATTTGAACTAATTTTTCAACCTAAAATTTTTGTAACTCGTGGTTCTCAAATGAAATTTTTTTTAGTTTAATTATTTAAAAATATGCATTTATAGCAAAACATGCTAAATATGCATTAAAAATCGATGTAATTTTCTTGCTAACTTGTCAATTCGCAAATATATTTAGTTAACTTTGTTCTACAGCTCACAACCACAACAAACATGTACACTCACAAAAACTTTTTCTATAAAAGTTCAGCAGTTATTTAAAAAGTTATTCCGTAAAGTTGTTTCAATTGAATATTTAGTTAAATATATTTTCTATCTTTTCTGTCGATTATTCAATAAACAAAATAATCAAACAAACGCATTTTCGGTATTAGTTAAAAAATTCAGTTTACATTTTATATTTAAAACAAAAAGTTGTTTTATAGTATTGAGTAGTGGAATAAATGAAATAAATGAAAAAAATCTATTGTTTTCACCGATTTTGTCAGTTAATTTTTGAACAGTTGAAAATAAGTAAAAAATACAATTGTTTTAAACGAAAAGTAAATAGTAGTTGTTTTATAACTGATTTTCGATTAATTAATGTGTCTATTCAGTAGTCTTTTACGAAAAAAATATTGTGAGTGTATTTACATGAAGTTCCGAGCCCTAAACTATATGTGTTGCATGGGTCAGACGTAATCTTCTTTCAATAAATTCGAAGAAAATATACTTTTTTGTGAAAGGCGTGGTAGAGAAGAATGAGTTGTATTTTCTAAAAAATCATAACTACATTGCAAATTTTCAATATTTCTGAATCAGACTGCGCAGTTTCTGGTATTGAACCTTCGTCAGTGACCCTGTTTTTTTTTTTTTTTTGAATATTGTAATATTTGTTATTTTTGTTATTTGTACGATTGCGTCTGTATGAAATTTTCTGTGCAATCACTGACTGTGGTATAGATAAACTGATTTCTAATGCCACATATACTCGCACTACACGTTAGACAGAGCGCCTTAGCCCACTGATCTATCTTCAGGTCGAGTTTTGTTATGATTAAAACTAGTTTTATTCCATACACGGTGTTTTTGTTCTTGCATACATAATCTCAGAAGTACAACTCCTACAACACAACAGTTCTATTTTTAGAAACTTATTTTTTTGAAATCTTGTTGATGAAATTATAGCTATTAATATCAATCTTAATGAGTACTTAGTTAAAATATAAGTTTTCCACCAGAACCGTTATATTTATGGCTGACAAATCTGCAACATCAACTTGACGAATTTACCCCATAGGTAAGGCAGCTTAGCCGATTTGAGTTACTTTGGAAATCTTAAAAGAAATATGAAAATGAAAATTATTCAAGTTCAAGGTCATACTTAATATTTCTTCATTAGGATATTGTCCTTACAAATATTCTATAGAGGTTTTGTTTTCAAATTTATTAATTAACCACTTTATGGAATTTCGGGAATTTTCTAGGTTCCCATCATCAGAACACGTTTTAAAAGAAGTGGACAATCGCATGCAAAACATCAAACATTCACTAAATGAGAACTAACATATGAGTTCGAAGTTAAAGATTTTTACCATTGATCAAAAATAAATTGAGAACTTGTTTGATATGTGCAAGCTCTTCCTATGGTAGATATACAATGCAAATACCCTTATAAAGAACTATAGAGTATGGCCTCGAACTTGAATAATTTTCATTTTCATTGCACACTTAAAGGTCGAAAAACATAATTTTTATTTTTAATAATAAGTATATCAACTTGTTAAAAAATATATAAAGGGACGCCAAATAACATTCTTTTTTTTGAACTCCTGAACCAATTGGACTTTGTTATGCAAAATTCGTCAATGATGTCTCCGAAATGTTCAATTGTTGAGAACGACGGTGAATTGATGTTGATGGCGCTTCACGCACACCTTCTGCCACAGCAGCAATATTCTCGGGTGTACGCACTGTTTTTTGGCTTTTTCACGCTTTGTTTTATCGATGAGGATGCCAGATTCTTTCACTATTTTCACAAGATAACGAACATACTGACCATATTCGTTCAGCGGAAGGATAAAACTAATTATGTGTCAAATCAGACATGAGCTAAGTGTTACCATTCACGAAATAAGCACTAGTTGAAAAAAAAACGTTAGATGGCGGACCCTTTATAAGGAATAAATATGATTTATGTTTTAAACATGAACATTAAAGTTAAGATGTGTAAAACTGTAGATAAAAAATTAATTTTTCAGAAAAAATTTTGGTACATTAACGTCATCACTTGAAAAAAAAAACGTGGCGAATGCTTCTCCTTCTACCCTACTTTTTTTGTGTTGTCTTAGATTAATTTTCAACTATTTATTGTATGGGCTTTTTTTTATGAGTGTAACAATTTTGCACAAAAATCTTACAATTGTCTTGGTAAATTTGCGCACGGCTGTTTTGAAATGTCAAGAAAAAAAAACGGAAAATTTGCGCGCCAAAATTAGAAACACGGAAGAGATAATAAACAAATTGTGATTACGGCTTATGCATATTCAAAGAAAAGAAATATGAATAAAAGGTAAATTAGATAACCCCTTAAGAGCAACCCAATACAACCCTTTTTTTTAACAATTGCTTGACAAAAGGTCAGCGGCCGTCAAAAAAAAGAAGAATTCAAATGTCTTAAGACTCATCCTTAACATAAACACACAGAAACACACACACATACATGCAAACATAAAAAACTATCCCTCATTACGCATGTACGCAAATTACCCTACTAAGAGATACACTCGACTTCAACTGTTTTGAATAAAACAAAAAAAAAAAAAACCAAATAGAAAGGACGATGACGACGACAATGGTGAAGATGATACAGATGAGTTTAAACACAAATTTTCGTCCTTTATGATTAATTTTTCCATTCAACAACAGCTGAGCAATTTTTGTTTTTAGTTTTTTTTTTGTATGAAAATGTTGCTAAAATCATTTAATCAAACGGCTTTTCTTTTGTTCTCTGTTAAAGTTATAGGATGCATGCAAAAATTGAAAACATTTTAATAAAAATTCGCGTATCCTTTAATACGTTTTTTAAAAGTTTTGTAACGGTTGAGAAGAATCCTTTCACTTTCCATTAATTTACCTAAGGCCTACCTTTTAGGGGACGATCTCATGCTATGCAAAAATATCAACAACAATAAAAAAAAAATTAAATTAACATAAATTGAAAAAATACACATACACTCACATCATACACATACATATGTATGTACGTATGCATAAGTACTCATCACACACTCATACCTTAGCAATATGCAAATTAGTTGGCAAAAATTGTTAAATACGCGCCAAAAAACTCTTTTTGTTTTTTTTGCGTTATCATAACCGTGAAAATGTGTCCTTTTTTCCATCATATGTTGGTGCTATGCAAAATGTTCAGGTTCACTTCATGAATGGGTGAAATTTTTATTTGCGTTTTTTTTTTTTTTTTTATTATTTAGGCCTCATTGATTGTGATTTGACATTTTTTTTTTTTTGTTAGGGAAGTTTTTTATTTTTCTACTAAATATGCAAATTAGTTTTTTTTTCAATATTTTTTTTTGTATCTCAGGTATTATTGATAGCTGTTCAATAATTTATCTTTTTGTCGGTTATCGCTTAAAATTTTATAGTATAGCCCCAGCATATTGCGCATATGTATGAAACATTCATTACTACAATACCATTGTAAAAAGTTTTTCAGGATTACCTGGTTAAAATTTTGTTCAATATCTTTTATTTGTTGTTTCGCTTTGTCTAGCTTTTAATTAGATGCACGTTTCAAATGGTTTATTTTTTTTTTTTGAAAAATAAAAATGAACAATCATTATCAGTTGAAATTTACAATAAATTAACTAATAAAATTAAATGGCTTGGAAGTAGAAATTCTTTTTTATTCAAATTGAATATTTATTGATTTTCATTTAACGCAATATATTTATTTATCAAAACAGGAAAACAGGATAATAGGGAAATTAAAAAAAAAAAAAAATAAGTAGCTCTTTTTTAAATTTGGATTATTTAAAATTTTTACTAAAGGCAATTGAAAATGTTTTGTTAATTTTTAATATAAAATTTACGAACTTAATCCTTTCACTGTAGTGTATACATATGGAATATCTGACAATCTCCAGGAAACTTCTGCTTTAAAAATATGTAGTTGTTTGGATTGTAATACAGTTTCTTTAGTTTTAATGTTAATGTCAGTTATTTGTAGAACAAATAAAATTTTTTACTAACCTTGTAGTTCATTTAAAAAACAATCCACATCAAATGACTGTTTTATGATTTTACATTAATTTTTTACATTAGTTTTTTGTTATTTAAAAAATAAAAAAAATAATGTTTGTTTAGTTTTTTTACTAACATGGGTTCATTTTTACTACAATTGTTAGTCATTTTTTGAACATTAAAAAACAAATGACAATGTTAGTTGCATTTACTGAAATGTTAGTCGCCCTTTCTTTAAGTGAAATTTCATTTGTTTTTAACTACATTTGCAGTGGTCTTTACCTACGTAGTATTATAAGTGTAAGTATTGTAAGTATTGTAAGTGTAAGATCTCACTATAAAATTTCAAAAAATTATCAGCCTAGTATTGACTCATTCCATACACTCATAATATTCCATGAATAAAAATACGAAATTATTGTCAAAACTACAAAAACTTTCGTAAAATGTACAAATTTTGGTTTATTTTACGAAAATTTTAGTTATGTTTGATTTTTATATTGCTCAAAAAAAAAAAAAAAAACATTATATCTCATTCCTTTAATGAGATATAAACTTAAATTATTTTGCTGGGTATAATTAGAGGGAATGTATTGTTAGGCATGTGTTTTATATTATTGAACTTTTATATCAAAATCTTTGCATATGCAATTAAACTATTTTGAATACAAACAAATTAAAACTTATTATAAGACTTTAAACTAAGCCGACAAATGAATAAAGAAAAAACAATTAACAAATAAATACATTTTTTTGCTGGTGCAAGTAAACACCTTCTTCAAATCGAAAATTTTTACAATCGCTGAACACAAAATTGAAATTTTGCTGTAAAGAGAATACCTTAAATTGACTGTCCCTCAGTAAATTCAAATTATATTTGTATTGCTTCCCTGCGGAAAACGAAGGGTCGATTGATCCAAAGTGTCAATCTGTGATATATGATTTGGGCGCACGTCACGAAACTGGTGAAACCAAAATTGTGGTGCCCCAAAAAGTGTTAATTTTGGTGAAATGACCAATCACGTGACTATAGTTATGGTGAAAAAAACATTCACTGGTAGCTACCAGATATATCATGTAACTGGAGAAAAAGTAACATAACATCAAAGTGTACTGAAGCAACTAGGGCCGTTGCAGTTGAAGTTATTACTGGTCATTGAACTGGTTCAAAACCGTTAGCAGTGGATGAAAACATGGAAATTAGTGCCAAAAGATTCAGTTTCTTGACTGCTACACAGCAGACATAACACTGAAGGAATTTAATCTGTACCGCTACATGTGACAGTAGAAATGAAATGTGACTCGTTTAAAAGACTGAACACGGAACTGTGACCAGGACTGCCAGATATGACTATTTCTCGCCAAACGTCGCGATCTTAAACTTAGTTTTTTGTTGGGTATAGACAAAATAAGCTAATTATAAAATTGATTTTTGTTGTGCTTTTTTTATGTTTTTTGAACAGGGGGTAAGACACACTGTTTGGAAAAGTGCAGTGATTGGTTCCGGACGGGCTATTTCGCAACTCGTGCATAATACGACATACGCTGAATAAAAACTGACAGGTTGCTTGCAAATTACTTTTCGCATGCCCGGCGACATGTACTCCTTAGACCAGTGCAGTGGTACGTCTCAAAACTATTACAGTCAAACTACCCCTATTACAGAACACATTGCGCTTAATATGTGACTAGTTTTCCTTCAAAAATTGTTCTCCAGTTGTAAGATACGTACACCTGTCACGTGATAATTTTTTTCCCACTGGTTCTGTTGCATATCACATAAATCCTAAAATGGTCATACTTTGACACTACCTGTTTCTAACTTGTCCCGTAGCATATTCATTTCAGTCTGTATGGTGATAGGTTACCTTGATCCAGTTATTCGATACGTCACACAGTGTTCCACAGGTAGCAAATTGTCAACCTCCTGTGACAAGCCCATGTTAAAAGTACCGGTCACTTTCATATAACAGGGCCGAATTACGGCAGTCGTGATCGTAATTTTTCGATCGAAATTAGTTTTCTATTTCCCAAAATAAAACATTTTACCGACATTTTATTTTATCAGGGCTGTTGTAGTTCTGTCCTTTATTATAAATAAATGTAAAATTTTGCGTTTTCAATATTATTTTTTTTCTAGTTACTCATTAAAAAAACAGTTTTCGAACGATTTCACTCGATGACGAATGCCGGTATTCGACCCCAGAACCGAAACTAGGACAGGTTCATACACACAAAGTTCTAGTCACATGTCCATACCAGTGACTGGTTCATTTCCCGCAGGGTTTCTGCCCAGTAAAATAGTGATATCCCAATAACAGGTTGCAGAACAACTTATGCTGTATTCCCAGCATACCATATGCGCTCTAAATGAGCTCATAAAGACTCTTTTGTCGGAACGCTGACGCTCATAATGAGTTCATAAAATAATCATAAACAGTCATAAAACGCTCATATTTGAGTGGCTTTTTCCACTAAACTGGTCACTCATGAAAGAGCTCTAAATTTTATGCATAAAAGAGTATTTTCCCAGCTTACCATATGCGCTCTAAATGGGCTCATAAAGACTCTTTTGTCGGAGCGCTGACGCTCATAATGAGTTCATAAAATAATCATAAACATTCATAAAACGCTCATTTTTGAGTGGCTTTTTCCACTAAACTGGTCACTCATGAAAGAGCTCTAAATTTTATGCATAAAAGAGTATTTTATGACTCTTTTTTTAAAACGCATTTTGCGCTCTTATTCCAGTGCATAAAATAACATTTTTGAGCCTCATTTTGCGTGCATCAAAAACTCTAAATAGTATCCTGAAAATGACGAAAAACAGATAATTCAAAATAGGAATAAAATGAATTAAATAAACTGAATGCATTCAACATAAATTCAAAAAATAAATAAATAACAATAATAATTATGTATTATTTTTGTATTTATTATAAAATAACTCAAAATTTTGTCTTTACGCCTTCCAAAATATTCACTAATGAATCAATTTGTGTAACTTCTTTCTTCTGCTTAGCTGGAATTTACCGTTATCTGTCAGCGTGCAGAAATTACTCATAAAAAGCACATAAAATCTATCGTTTATGAGCTCATAAATATGCGCGCAGAAACCACGCATAAAAAACTCATAAAATTTACCGTTTATGAGCTCAGAAATTTACACGCAAGAAACACTCATAGATAGTCATAAAATCGATCGTTTATGAGCCCAGAAATATGCACGCAGGAAACACTCACAGAAGCTCATAAAATCGCTCATATATGAGCTCATATATAAGAGCGCTCCGATAATGGTATGCTGGGTTGTCATAGGTACTTAATTAGGTTTACAACCGATTCTTTTTTATGTAGTTTGTCCTATTAGCAATAGGTTCTTTACATATAAAGAAGAACTGGTTGCGTTAGAACCGGTTCTTGAACTAGTTATAGAACTGTTTGTGGGACAGTGAAACCTTTTATTTTTGACTCCCATTAAAATATTCTAGAAATTTAGCTGGGTCTTACTAAAGAGAGGTCTTTCAGATTTCATCGAACTAGGTAGGCATATAGATTCTCATAGTTGATGTGGAGTTCAAGTACTTTTTCTTTTTCTAAAACTCGTTATAGTTTGCGTTTAGTAGGTTCCTCATATATATGAAAAACTTCATAAACATGATGTTTAAACTTTACTCATTTTCATAAATTGTAACACTTCATAAATATAATGAAGCTATTTCATAAAAGGGCAAATTGAAGAAAAATTATAACTTTTTATGAAATGTATCATGCATTATTATGAAATGCTGCACACATTTTAAGAAACGTTTCATATTACTTCAAAAAAGTCTATTTATTATCAATCAAATAATATAAAACACTGTTAAACACTAAAAATGCATTGGAGATGCGACTTATCAATTGCGATGTATTTAGGAAGTAGATCACGAATGTGAATACCAAATTTTAATATTAGCTACACTTTTCGAAATATTCACGAATTTAACTTTTACCATAAATCTAGTTTTTTACTTAAAAACTTCTTATTATTTCACATATCGCACACCTAGTTCAAAGTGACTCAACTCAAAATTATTCATTTTTCAGAAATCGAAAAAAAAACATTTGCAACTATATACCAATAGAAACATAAATAAAGACATAACTGTTTTTTAACAACAAATACTCTGATATTTTTTTATTGATAAACAATTGTATTGGGCATAGTTTGAACTAGGTGTGCGATGTGGTTTTAAAGTATGGACTTTGAGCATTAAAACCATATTAATTAACTGCGATTGGGTGAAGGATATCCTTGCCATTATTTTTCTTTTTTGTGAATATTATAAAATCCTTTAATCAAATTTGCACAATTTTAGCACATGATGTTAATTTATAATCCACTTAATTAATTTTGGCGAAAGAACCATGGCTTTCATGTTATTATTTTCCAAAAATTCAATCTGAAGTTCAAAACTTTTAACATTTTTTTAATTTTGTATGTATTTACTATGAGGGCAAAGAAAAAAAATACATTTTTGAACATACATCATTTCAAATCGTTAGTTTAAAAAAAAAAACCAATTCAATTAATTGGAACTGGAACTTTGAATGATTTTATCTTAATTTTATTAATTAAGATTTGTCACAGACTCAGACACAGACTATTTTATTTATACCGAATTTTGTAGTCTAAGCAGTTTTTTTCTCAAACTAAAAGAGAAAGTGCTCGAGTGTTTTCATAAATTAAAGAACCTGTGATGTTCACTAAATGTACACTGACAGAATTTTCTTCATAGCATTAATTACTCGATTCCACTAAATGGATTCATTGATTTAATGAATAATTTCAATATCTGAATGAAAATTCATTAATATTGTTAATTTTTTCATTAAACTATTTTATGATTTTTGCATAATTTAATAAAAACAAAAACCATATTTTTAAAATTTTTTTCAAAAAATTTATGCGGAAAAAATGTTTATTGAAATTTCAAAAATTATTTTTTTTTGTTTAAAGAGAAGCAACACTCAGGAAATTCTTCCTATTACTTAATGTGTTGCTTTCTTTGGAAAGGGGATAGTGGAGAGATGAAAGGTGGTGAAAGATGAAGGGCTTCAAACATGGCAACACTGTAATTGCGCGAGTAGATAAGTCTTTGAACAGTTGTTGCTCGCCACCTGATGTAAAGTTGGCGAATTTATTGAAGCTTTTTGTTTCATAGCCTTGATTCATTATTTTACTTCGGTGGGGTTAAGTGCTATGGGAACACCGAAGGTGGGCGCAGCGATACATATAAGTGATAGAAAACTCATACATATTATTTTTCTAAATTGATGTTGTCGTCACCGGGAATCGAACTCGGGACCATTTGTGTAACAGTCCCAACGCGCTAACCATTACACCACAACGCCTTCCCATATTATAAATGACATAAATTGTTTGTTATAGAGAATTAACCAAAACTTTGAAATAAATGGATTTGAAGCGGTCTCATATTATATAGTGTATAAAGTGTTGATGCGAAATGACTACAAAATTCCTAAAAAAATTTTCTTAAGTCGACATAAGTGCTTTTCTTAAAAGTCCACAGATTTATTTTATATTTTTTTTTAATTAAAGAAAATATTGTTTCTTAACATCTTCTAAAATTGTTTCGTAGCACCTTTTAAAATTGTTTATTGGATCATTGTAACATTTCTCTGGGGACTATTTTTCATTAATACAACGCACACATTTATATCAGTGTCGGTATTTAGGTCTTCGAACTTCTTTGGGTTTTAAATATTTTATTAACGACAAATGTGAAATTCCAACTTCTAAATAGATGCACCTTTCAAAACGTGTGCTTTTTTAAATTAAGGAGCATATTTAATAGTTTTTAAATTTTGCTAAAAAGTTGTTATTATCAATTTTGTATTATTTTATAATAAGTTTATCAAAAAATTTAAATTTCCTAAAAAAAAGTGTGTTGCAAATTTTTCTTTAACTTGAGCTAACTTTAAAAATCTAAGGCCATATACTTCATATGCGTCCAACAGTCTTTTAGAAATAAAACACTGAAAAGTAAAGCTTCATCATATTTATTACATGTTTCATCAAATTTTCGCTCAAAGAAACATTTCATAAAAAACCAAATTAATCACATCATATTTATGAAATATTTCACTACATATATGAAACACATTTTGTAAGGATTTCATTATTTTTGTGTGGAAAAAAATCATGGAGACTATAATATGGTAGTTATAATTCCTGTTGATTATGAAATGTTTCATCAATATTGATGAAATTTTTACATTGGATGAAAAACTTATTTCCGGGTTTCTCTGAGTGTAGGTTGCAACCCAAATGCATAAAATTTCCCTGATTTTGTGAACTGCGTAATTGATGTTTCAGAATTTCAACTAATTTCTGGTAGTTTTTGAAAAAGTCTAAATTGCAAATACAAATTTCTATAAAAAGCAAAAATTTTTTTTTCATAAAGTTTATGAAACTTTTTATGAAAGGTCTATGCAACATTTGTCATACATTTTTATTAAACATTTCGTCATATTTTTGAAAACTTCATAAATATGATGAATAATTGCTGAAACAATATCATCAATATGATGAAACTTTGTTCCCTAAATGCGTCAACAGAAAATTAAAAAGGTGGTGTCATTTTCAAAGTCATCTCCTCTTCTTTAAACAGTTTGCACTAAAGTTAACTGAATTGAAAAAAATGTTTAATTCGCTAATATGTCAAAGAAGTCATAATTAATTTTTCTGAAAAGTGTCACTTACAACATATAAAAATTTCAAGTTGGAAATCAGAGGAGGATGTCATCTTTAAAATTACATAACATTTTTAATTGTCTGTTAACGCATTAAAAAGTTATGATAACTTAAATACTGTGTATTTCTGACACATTTACTAAAACCCCAACTTTGAGCAGTAAACTAAATGGGAACTATAACGAATTTTGGAAAAGCAAACAGTACGTAAACAACACATTAACTAGAAGAATATTTATTTATACCAAGTTTTACTAAAACCAGAATACGTAAACTTGTAAATGTCGTTTTTTGTGCTCATTATTTTTAAAATTTCTCTAAAATATTTCCTAAATTTATACGAAAATTTCTATTAAAATTTTTAAAATTTACATTTACTTTCTAAAACTTCTAACTATCAAAACCTTTTCCCTAATTCCTAATTCCCTTTTCTAATAAATTCCCTAATGACTTAACTTTCAGTCCCTAGAGACTTAAATTTTTTGTTTAATTCCCTGAAGGAACCGTATGCAGGGCCTCATATATGGATCTATATCAATTTCATATGATCAGATATACCTGATATGCTAATATATGGCATACAATATATATATGATGATATATTAAAACATTTTCGTAAACTAAATATAAGATATAAACGTATATCGTAATATATTTTGCATATAAATGATATCAAATTGTATAAGAGTAAGGCAACCAAAAGTAGCTCTAAAAGTAATTAAAACTTTAAAAATTCTCTAAAAACATTAAAACAAGAAGTTAAATTTAAAATAAGCCGTTAAATTTAAAAAAATAAATCCTGAAATTTAATAATTTTTTATTAAAATCGTTAATGTCATTAAAATTTGTTTATAAATTTTTGCAAGAAACTTCGTCAGTCAAACGAAGTTATTAATCGAAAAGTAGTTTTTCTTAAGCTTCAAAACTCAAATGGTTTAACAAAATATTTTGATAAACCAAATTGTTGTCCTCGCTATCGCATGTAGCATTAAATTTTTAGATTTCAGTTAAAAAAAAACCTTCAAAATACCGATTGATAGAAAAAAGGGGAAAAAAAAAACGCTAAAATAAGCTTAAAAGCTTAATTTTCAAAGAATTAAGTAAAAAACAAAACAAGCAAATATATACAAAAAATCTAAAAAAAGCTCTGAAAAATATAGCTTAAAATGTCATAATTTCAAAATCAGAACTTGCTGTTCAATCTAAATTGTTCAATCTTTTCAAATAAAAAAGAAGCTGTAGCTTATTTTTGGTTGCCCTATATATGAGTATATAGAAAGTTTTTCATCGGGTAGTTAATTTTCCCATTATTTCGATACAAAAAGAACGCGTTACCCAAAAGTAACTTAATTTTATATATTTTTAGTCTCATTATTTTTTCACTTCTAGTAAGTACATATATAACTACTTATTTTTGATTTATTATTTTTTTTAGCTGGAAAGTTATGACATTTTGTGCAAGTAAGCCATTTATGTTTTTATCTATCAAGTATAATATGTCGAGATAGCTTAGATGGTAGAGCGGTTGACTGACAACCTTGAGGCATGGGTTCGAATAGTGTGTGGGTCATTTTATTAAAAAAAAATTTCTCAATAAAAGAAATAATTTTTTGTTAAATTTATTTCTGTTTTAATTTATTTTGGACTCATTATTTTGTCCATACTGGTAATTATTTTTATTTAAGGTATTAAGGATTTGTCATTATTTTGCGCGACATCCCCATATAAAAGTAATGACAATTGTAAGCACTTGATATTACCAAATATGTACTTAACCACTTATATACACTCAAAAAAATAAGTTAGTACAAAAGTTAGTAAAACGTCTTGTAAATTAGGTATACTATTTTTTAGCAAATTTTTTTGCTAAAATCCTGTTTTCAGCTAAAATTTATTCTTATTATTATTTACTTATTCAGCACTTAACTGTTTTATACTAATGCTTTACTAATATACTAATGTTTTACTAATTAACTTTGCTAAAAAAAATTGTGCTGATAAGCACATTAATAGTGTGGACGACAACCAGATTGAAGATATACGCAGAATGAAGAAGATGTCGCGGCATGTCAAGATGTAGTAGAGAAGAGGAAAATGATACTAAAAAGTACAACTCTAATAAGACATATAAAAAATCAACTATGGAAGTTTTTGTATCTCTTTTTCACACATAAAACAAAATTGAGGATTAAAACAACTTAATTTTACGTTGTCACCGGCTTGTGAAAATAATTGTCTATTAATAAAATAAAATACAAAAGAAAATATTTAAATTTAATATGTATTTCTATAATAAATGTTAATAGATAATAACCTAGTGTGGTCAAATTGCAAACAAATATATACAGACATGTAGACAGAGTAAAGCGAAATACAAAGACACACATCTTAGTATGGTTCCTTTTACGTTTCGTTTGTTTTTGTTTATTTTTTCGTTTCGTTTCTATAATTATCCATTTAAAATACCGACCTCCCAAAATTTTACACAAAATTTCTTTAAATTAAAAAAAAATTGTATTGTGAACACACAAATATTCTTTCTCAAATAAAGGGTCCGCCAAATAACTTTTTTTTTTTTTGAAAATGCTATAAAAAAACTAATGTCGCGATATTTCCCAGCGTTGTTCAAGCGTATACAAAACCATATTCGTTCAGCGGTAGGATAAAAACTAATTATCTGTCAAATCAGACATGAGCTAAGTGTTACCATTCACGAAATAAGCAATAGTTGAAAAAAAAAAAACGTTAGATTGGCGGACGCTTTATATCGAAAACTTTATATTTATGAAATCAAAAGTAAGAATAATGATAAAATGTGAAAATATTTTGTAGATATTCACTGTCATGAAAGTGTTCGTTAAAATAACTTTCGCAAATATAAACTTTTTGATCTCATAGGTCGTTCGTTTTCGCTATGCTGTCATATAAATTTTTGGGCAAATTCGTGTTTTTCCCATGAACCGGACTTTCTTTTTTTCCGTTTTGACACGAAATCATTGGTCAGATTTGTTTTTTTTATTATGCACAAACACACTCTGCTCTGATCGATTACGAAATGGAATGACAAATTGTACAAAATTGGTCAAATGTAGTACAAACTGTGAAAAACGCTAATTTACTTGTTAATGATGCACATTTATTAATCAAATTTGATAGCCGCATATTAATGAATGTTTTTTTTATGTATTTAGCATAAAAACTAAGATACAATATTTGATTTTTAAAATTTTATGAATAAAAAAACTGCGCAAAAACAGGCAAAATTTTGATGCAAATAGCGAAAAATCTGGACCACAAGTTAAAAAACTGGTTACGGCATTAAAATCAGCGTGGTCGAAATATTTAAGATCAATGATCGGTATTCTTGTTTTACTTTTCGTGTTGATTAGTGTTATTTATTTATAATTTTCTACTTAATTGACTTAAGTAAAGAAATTTCATTAACAATTATAATTAAATCAATAACGTTCCTTGTTTAATTTTTTTACAGGTCTTCAAACAAACATCATCTACATCATCTACTAATGCTCATATCAGGTATGTATGTTAAAATTTAAAAAATAAAAATACTGAACAAAATAGTTAATAAATATTACGCTCAAAAAAATCATGACTTAAATGATCGTAAAATAAAAAACTTAAATAGTTATTAAATTTTAATAAATTTCTGAATTTCTTTAGTGTACATCGGTTTATTGCTTAATTAGTTATAAATTAGATAAATCAGATCATACACTGATAGAAATTTGTGCGTAGTATTAATGAATTCCTTCATTAATCCAATGAATTTTTTCATAAAAAAGTCCCCAAAGAAACGTTTCATTGAGTCAATGAAACGTGTTTATTAAATCAATTTTAATGAATGAAATGAAAATTTCATAAAGTATATGAAATTTTTTTCATTACTTAATAAGTTTCATGTGTTTAATGAACAAAATTCATAGTTTGTATGAAATATTTTCGTTGATATTTAATAATTTGCACTTTTTATGATTATTTTAGCATAGAATTAATTTGGTTGTTATTGAGAAATTATCATTCGTTGATATTATTTCTAAGGTCTGGTCTGGTCTGGTCCAATTTTAATTATTTCTGCTTTTATTGCTTTGTTTTTACAAAATTGATCAATCTTTCTTTACATTTTTTATAAGTTGTGTTAAAAGATGACATATTTTCTTATATGTCGGTACAAAATATGTAATTTTTTATTTATCTGGCTTGAAATTCTGTAGAACGATCGACGATTATATTCCACTTTTTGTAGTTAAATTACGACCATATTAGATAAAATGTTAAATATTGTTAACAATGCTGATAAAAACAAAACTTTATTATCGTTTAGCATAACGTTTTTGAGTAATATCGTCAAAACGATAACAATTTAGGTCTCGTTTTGAAAAAAAACTACGTCGTTTTTCTTACAGAATCTTGTTCCATGGAATTTCGTCAAAAACTGTTAGTCGAGGCAAATTTAAAAAAAAAAATATTATATCAAAGTTTTGGTTAATTCTGCTTAGAAGAAATTTTTCAGTTTTTTTTTAATTTCAAAATGATAGTACAAAAAAAAATATTTTTTTCTTATTACAGGTCAATTTTTATTGAAAAAAATTTGAAATTTTTTTATTGATTTAATGAATTTTTATTATGAAGTTATGAAAAAATCATAAAAAATGTTTAATGAAAAAATACCAATATTAATGAATTTTCATTCAGTTAATGAAATTTTTCATTAAACCAATGAATCGATTTTAATGAATCGTTTCATTAATACTATGAAGGAAAATTCTATCAGTGTACAAATCTAAGACAATATACACTCAAAAAAATAAGTTAGAAGAAAACTAGTGTAACGTTTTGTAAATCAAGTATACTACGAGTATTTCTCATCAAATATTTTGCTGAAATTTTGTGTTCAGCTTAAATTTTAGTTATAGTTATTCAGCACTTAACAGTGTTTGAACTAATGTTTTACTAATATTTTAATAATGTTTTACTAATTTATTTTGCTAAAAAAATTGTTCTAATAAGCACATTGATATTGTGGACGAAAACCAGATTGAAAGATATATGTTAGAATGAAATAGATGTCGTGGCATGTGAAGCTGTAGTAGGGAAATGATACTTAAACTACAACTCTTATAAGACATATACACAAAACAACATGGACAATTTTTGTATATGTTTTTCATACAAAAGCAGGCCAACAATGTGTATTCATAGAAATTGTTGATCGAATAAACTCAATATTGTGTGGATTCCGGCTTGCTAAAGAAATGGATTTTTAATTAAATTAAAGACAAAATAAAATATTTAAATTTAATAAAAATAAAATGTATATTTGTAAACTAAATTTTCATAATGGTAGTTTATGGAATGCGGAGAAATTGCAAACAAATATTCCGTTAGGTAAACATACTAAAGCGAAAGAAAAGGACACACATCTTAGGTAATTTTTTTATATTTCCTCCCCGGGTAAAAATTTAAATATAGAGTTTAATAAAATTGTTAACTCATTTGATAAGTTCCGATATATAAGCACATACAAATTGATCTGAAAATGGGTCATATACATGTATATAATTATATAAAATTTTATACAATTTTATCCGAAATTTGTCCATATCCGGGACATTATATTATATCTAATTAGATATAAATATATCTGCTTTAGTAAAATTTTAGCCGATAGTAGGTATGCTTTTAGTAACTTGAAGTTATGCTTAAAACTATTTATGTTTAAATTAAATTTTCTATTCTTCTTAGTTTAAACTATCATTTAGTTATTAATTATTTTTGTTTTTATTAATTAATAATCATATAAGTACAAATTATATACTATTACCCTAACCGAGCACTAGCTACTATGGCCTTCGGCGCGTTGTAGCGAAAACAGACCAGTGCCTCTGGTGGGAATCGAACCCACGATCCCCGCACAGATAAGCCAGCACGCTACCAACTAGCCTACCGGGGCGCACTATTAATTATTTATTTCCAATATTTCGTCTCCACATTGGGTGACTTCTTCAGGGAATCTGAGACGAAATATTGGAAATAAATAATTAATAAATAAATGATCTTAAGCTCTTTAAACTAAGAAGAAATAAAATAAAAGAAGACCAAAGAAAACTTAACATTATTAAAATTTCTAGAAATCAACAATTTTAAATTCCAAACTTTTTTAAATGAAACAACGAAATGATTAAAAATGATCAAGAAGACATTTAGTGTTTCATAAATATATAATTAAGTAGTATTGTCTTATTAAATGAACACATTTTTTATTTGGTATTATATGAAAGAAATCACTTGATTTCCTTATTAAATTGATATGAGTATATGTGAAGCCATATGTAGAAAAACTTAACTTGATATTGAACTTTACTTAACTTGCGTATAACTTAATCTGATATTGAACTTT
>JAEKOY010000631.1:0-23098 GCA_021234595.1 Delia radicum | reverse complement strand
TATTTCAAGAATATCGGTAACGGTATTTAAGCGATAACGATAGTCAGTTAAAAGGTGTTAGAATAGGGGACGGTAATTCAGCGATATTGACAGCCATCCCTGCTGGCGTATATTCTTGTGTATAAGCATTGAATGTACGTATGTATGTATGTATGTATGTATGTATGATGAAAAAAAAAATAATTTTTAGAGGTCTTCCCACATTTTCACTCATAACTTTTGAACGCGTTAACTGATTTTGATCATTTTCACTAGAAAACTGCTCATGATATCAACAAACAATTTGACTGAAAATTAGCAGTACCTCTTCTGTATTGGAGGAGTATTTTATGTTTCCACAGACAGACGGACGGACAGACGGACAGACGGACAGACGGACATGGCTATATCGACTTCTCTATCCATGCTGATCAAGAATATATATAGTTTATGGGGTCCCAGAATTTTTTTAAAAGAATTACAAACATTTGACAAAGTGAATATACCCTCCTGCACTATGGGATGGAGGGTATAAAAACAACAACAATATTTTGTGAGTTTTTTTTTTGTTTTTAAGTGTTGATCATGACCATGGATGGTAACCGATTCTATGTGGTTATTGGTCGTAGTAACGCTATTTTCTTTTATTTCGGTAACGGTATTTTAGGGGAAACTATACTTCAGTTATATCGGTAACGGGATTTTAGCGTTAACGGTATTTTAGCGTTAACGGTATTTTATTTATTTCGCTAACGGTATTTTAGCGGTAACGATATTTTAGATATTTCGGTAACTTTATTTTAGGGAAAAAGATTTTTCAATTATTTTGGTAACGGCATTTTAAGGATAACGTTATTTTAGTTATACAGGTAATGCACACCACAATTTTTAACCGCATTATGCCCGAGTTTAAATGACTGTCTAGTTTATGATCATACTTTGGGAAAATATATCTATTTACAGAAGTTTTTTTGTTCAGATCTTGTTAGATTATTTCGGTAACGGTATTTTAAGGTAACGGTATTTTACGGATAACGGTATTTCAAGAATATCGGTAACGGTATTTAAGCGATAACGATAGTCAGTTGAAAGGTGTTAGAATCGGGGACGGTAATTCAGCGATATTGACAGCCATCCCTGCTTGCGTATATTCTTGTGTATAAGCATTGAATGTGCGTATGTATGTATGTATGTATGATGAAATAAAAAAAAAATTTTTTAGTGGTCTTCCCACATTTTCACTCATAACTTTTGAACGCGTTAACCGATTTTGATCATTTTCACTAGAAAACTGCTCATGATATCAACAAACAATTTGACTGAAAATTAGCAGTACCTCTTCTGTATTGGAGGAGTATTTTGTGTTTCCACAGACAGACGGACGGACAGACGGACAGACGGACATGGCTATATCGACTTCTCTATTAATGCTGATCAAGAATATATATAGTTTATGGGGTCCCAGAATTTTTTAAAAGAATTACAAACATTTGACAAAGTGAATATACCCTCCTGCACTATGGGATGGAGGGTTTAAAAAGACGCTCACGCTTTGTAGCATAAAATCATAGTATTAATGCAACCCTTGCATAAATGCTATCAAGAGTGAATACCGCTATTGTTGTTGTTTTTTTTTTTTGCAATGCAGTATGTATGTATGTATGTATGTATGTTTAGTAGCAATCGCATGCAGTGTTGCCAGGTTTGACGATTTGTCGTCATTTTGATGATATTTAATACCCAAAATAACTACATAAATGACTATTTGACGACTTTTGCTTCCAAAATGACGATTTTTTGACAATAATTTAATATGTCAGCAAGATCTACTTATTTATCATTCTCATAAAATCGCCGGCTCGATTATTAAATTTATATTATTTCGTTAAAAATTGAAAGCAAAAACATTGTTTTTTGATCGATAGCTAGCTTTTATATGCTAATATGATGTGAAATACAATATTGCAAAAATGCAAATCCTAGAATTGAATAAAACTTAATCCAAACCGCATTTATTTTTTTATAAATTCATTACGGGTTTAGCTTAATTTAGTTTCTGTGTTTATATGTTTAGAACATTTCTTTAAATTTTTATAAAATTTAATTGGAGTTAGATTTAAATAAAAATAAAAAAATTTTCATGTTAAAACACAAGGCATGGACTTTTTTTGCGAAACATACAGATCTCTAGCCCGAATATATTTCATGTTGAAAGATGATATATATACAACTTTAAATGAAACAAAATAAATCCAAAAATAAATCCGTTGCTTAATATAAATAAAGTGCCAAAATTTAATAATTAAAAAATATAACATTAAGTTTGTTCGATAACACAAAAATTTGTACAAGTTTTTACTGGAAGGTGTTCGTTTAGACAAATACGCAGTAAAAACTGGTAAAAAGAGAGAGTAAAGTGACAGTTTGATGCCAAAGAACTTACAAGTTTTTACTGGATACATTTTTGCCAGTAAGAATTTGTAAGATGAAAAAAACATATGACTAAAAAAATATGCTTGTATTTTTAGTAAACAAAAACAAAAATTAAATTAAATTTTAATTGTTTATGGATTGAAAGGGAAAATTATTAAATAATTAACTATGGAAGAAGTTAAAAAACATTTAAATTATTTTTGGTCGATAATTTCAATTAACTTTTTCCTTTTCCATAATGACCAGTTGATTTTTTTTTAATATTTAAAACAAGCTATTTTATATAATTTAATAATTCCTACAAATTTTCTGTTCGTTTTCTTTTTTGTAAATTTGTCTTACTATTTGTAATTTTGTTACTGAGTAGTTTTTACTGAACTTTACAGGAAAAGTAATCGAACAGACTTATTGTTAAAGAATTTCCAAATTTTGTAAAAGAATTTAATATTTAAAAAGTTGTGCCACTGAAATGTTGTTCACAGAATTATGCAGATATAAGTGATTAACAGTTCAAGTGGCAAAATTTGTTTGATTTAAAGTTGTATTTATTTGATCTTTCAACATTATATTTTTGTTATTTTATTAATTAATAATCATATAATTACAAGTTATATACTATTACCCTAACCGAGCACTAGCTACTATGGCCTTCGGCGCGTTGTAGCGAAAACAGATCAGTGCCTCTGGTGGGAATCGAACCCACGACCCCCGCACTTATAAGCCAGCACGCTACCAACTAGCCTACTGGGGCACACTGTTTCAACATTTTATAAATATGAATATCGTTGTAAAATATAATGATTTTCGAAGTTTAAACCAAAGAGAAGTGTCAAAATCGTGTTATATTACAACGATAACACGTTAACATTTGAAATGTGAATAACATTATTGTATTTTATTTTTTATTAAAACTTTATCCCTCTTCTAACAAATATATTTTATTTTGACGATTTTCAAAATATGATGACGATTTTTTCTAGAAAATTTGTCGTTTTTATGCTCTGCAAACCTGGCAACACTGGTTATGAGTGCATATGTGAGAACACCTCGAAAAATGTTTAAGCAAATTTATAAAGTACATAATCTTTTGTTGTCCAGATACCTGGCTTGCCAGATACCTTTTTCGTTAACCCCAACAAATCAAAAAATCACCAATTAGAAAAATGGTAGAACAAAATAGTTGAGTTAAAATTCTTTATTTATTTGACTGCATTAACCGGAGTTGCCAGACACATTAATCGTTATCAGATCAAAAAAAAAATCCAGGAACAAAATCGCCGAATCCAACAATGTAAATTCATAACTTTTTTCGTACACTATTTTTACTTATTCTCATTCTCAACCTTTAATAAATTTGCAAGGAAACTCTTACATTCTAATTACATTTATTAAAAACCCCATTAAATTTAAAGGACATTCACTTTCAGAACTTTTTTATTTAAGACATATAAGGTGCATACTTCATCTTAAAATCTTTTGATTATATGCATTTGTTTTCCTTAAAATCCCTAATTTTTATTTAATACACACAAAAATAATCTAAATTAAAGTATTGATGTGTAAAAACCAATCGAATTTTGGGAAAATTTCTTAGGGTTCTTATTCTAAGAGTCGTAAACGAGAATTTCACAAGCAACTGAGCTGAAAAACAATAATTTGAAATACCAGTTTCTTTAATTTTTTGTGTCTCGAAAACACCCTAAACACTCGAAAGATTTTCTTTTATAATTTTTGACAAACTTAGTTTCATCACACTTTCCGTTATACTTATGTGATGTATAGTATAAACACATGTGTTGTAATGTAAACTGGCATTTCATAATTATTTCATTATGTATGTCTCCGCAAGCGTATTTTTGTTCGCTTAAATTTATCTAAAATTCTGATTATTCGAAACTGTTTTGATGCGTTTGTATTCATTGCATCTCTTCTAACGATCCAAAAATATATTTTAGTAACCCTTATTTCTTTCATTATTATATAGGCGAATTTTACAACAGTTTTTTTAACATCATAAGGAACTATAAAAATATATATATTTTTCACTACACGTTCTTCTTTAGGTAATCAGAATAACCTTTGAATACCCACTGTTATAAGCATGCAGAATTTCAGATTCATTTTATTAAACTTTAATTAAACATTTTTTCTTTTGTAACATCCCAAATACATTAATCAATCAGTCATATTTTGTTTTACTTATAAAAACAACATTATTTTTGTTATTTTTACAAAGAATATAGATATTAATATTGTTTGCACTTTCCCTGGTTTATGAAAACACCGAGATGGAGGGTATCCAAAAATTCGTCACAGCCGAATTTAATCTTTTTTTTATACCAAATTCGGCACATCGGACTTTAATGCTTCCACTTGTTGGTGTTGAATTTGATTTGAATACCATATGCTTAGTTGATTTTAAATTCATTTATGATTTAAAAAAAGAAAAAAAGAATTAAGTTTTAAAGTATGTAAAATAAATTTAAAAAATATTATTAATTTGTTATTTTTATTAACTTATTTAAAAACAAGTACATGCATTAAATTTCGTTTTTATTAATGTTAACGGTTTTATTTATGTTAACGGTTGTTTTTATTATGTTAAAAACACTGTTTTTATTATGTTAACGGTTGTAAATTTTGTAAATAAGTAATGGCAAATCACTTTTTGACAATGTTGGGAAAGCGTTCTAAGCCAGTGCTGTGGCAGTGCTTTTTTATTTTTACGGTTGTAAATTTTGTAAATCAAGTACTGGCACAGCACTTTGTACAAACGTTGGTAGAGCGTTTTAAGCTAGGGCTGTGCCTGTGCTTTTATTGTTTTTACTGTTTAAATTTTGTTAATTAAGTACTGGCAAAGCACTTTTTACTAACATTGGCAGAGCGTTGTAAATCAGTGCTTTACCAGGACTTTATTTGTTGGACCATTGGCAAACAGTGCTCTGCCAGTGTTTGATTTTTCAGACCATTCTCAATTTCTGGCTGGGATGTTAAACACTGAAAAAACGTGTCTTTTTTCTGCGTGTACAAATACATTGTTTTGTGCTTAATTTATCAAAAAAAACTGATTGTTTTAGCGTATTTTATTGGTTTGAATTTCATTTTCATGTTAAATATAAAAAAATTTAATGAAATTGCTAATTTAAACAACCTTGTAAATATGCAGAAAACAGTACTGGCAATGCACTTTTTGAGTGGTACTGGTATATTGAGAAAAAGAGTTTTGTCCCAGTACTATTTTATTTATTACCGCAGGCAATTTCTACCTGGGCAGTTATGAGTTTAAAAAAATGCTTGTAATATTAGAAAAAATAACAAACATCATTTGGAATTATACGCTGAAAGAAAGCCGTGCATTAAGTATACGAAAATAAACGTACATTGTACGAAATATTTCGTTGTTTCGCACCACAAAAGTTTTGTGTAAAATATACGAATACTTACGAAAGCATTTTATACAAGGTACGAAATCAATTTTCTTTTTTACGAAATATTTTTTATATAAATGGTGATTTTTTTAGCAACTTTCTTTTTGGCAACACTGTTTTTGGCAGCTCAGTTTGGTCTATAATTAAACCATAAATCGACTTACAAACGAACAACGCGGGCAGATTTTTGAATTTTATTATTAAAATTCATGCTCGGTTAAGAAAGTACATCGGTTAAGAAAGTACATCGAAAGGACATTGAACCACCAACACGCATACGTAGAGTGCGGACAGAGGAAAATATTGAAAATACCGTGAATTATCGATTCGGCGCTATTCGCAGCATTTGGGCCTCTGTTACTCCACTACGTGGAAAATTTTGCTATGGACAGTTTATTTCACGTTTGGGGCCGGATAATTGGCCGCTTAGATCGTGCGTTTTAACGCATTTATACTATATTTTGTGGGGCTATGTTAATGCTGATGTCTATGGGGACAACGGTTGACGCACTGGAAGCCAATATTGAAGAATTTATTTGTGAGATATAGGCCGATATGTTGGAGAGAGAGAGTATGTCAAAATTGGACCCAGCGTATGAACCATTTGAGGCGTAGGCGCGGTCAACATTTACATGAAATCAGCTTTAAACATTGAATTATATAGATCGTTCTATCGACTCAAATAAAGATTTCATACATTTCTCTAAATTTTATGTTTTTTTGGATCAAATACGACAGCTCTTAAAAAATCATCCTTTATTACGAAGGAATTGTTGTACATGTTCTTCAAAATGAAACAATCATAAAAATCCATTAAATAAGGATAGGTATATCAGAACAAAATGTATGAAAATTTTTTTTATTAAATGTAGTAATTCAGTAGAATAAAAATAATATCTTTAGCCAAATCTTAAAATGTTGCACATATTTATTTTAAATAATTTATTTCGTAAAATGAAATCAAATTTTTTATATATTACGAACAATTATGATATTAACTTTTTCGTTAGTTTAGTAAAAAAAAAACAAAAGCCGACTTTACACTATGCGTTTCGTAGAATCAAAAAAACTTTCATATATATTACAAAAAAGTGGATACGACTGATTTCGTTAGTTTCGTGAATTTTTAAAAGGCTACAATAAATTTATTTTAGTAAAATGAAATAAAATTTCTTGTATTTTACGAAAAAAAAAAAATAGATACGAAAGTTTTTTTTCGTAAATGGTTGCATGGATTTTTTTCGGTGTAGTTATGCAACGCAGTGCAGAGAAGTGAAATTTATTTTTGGGCAACCTTGGAAATTTAATGGGTGAAAGAGGATAATATTAATAAATTTGTTAGTTTTTATTGTGGAGCATGTCGAAAACTTAAGAAATTCGAAATAAATACGACATGACATAACTTGATTTTTAAAAAGAGGAATTTACTCAAACAAATTTTTGTTTTTTACATTACATTAACAGAACAACAAAAAATTAACGACCCCCAAAAATTACTTTCTAAATATAATATATTCAATACATTCTTTGTAAGCTTTTAGTGTGATTTTCGAATTGAACAGTTCAAAGTCATAATAAAGGAATTGTATTTTTTTTTTGATTTTATTGTACTGGTCAATTACTAAATTTCTTTTTAATTACTGCATTTTTTATATTATTAACGCTTTGCCAACGTCGCAAAAGAGAGTCGTATTACCGCTTAATGGTGTTATCATTTCGACTTTACAATACTACTGTGAACGATGTGATTCTGTTGTTTTGCGAACGTATGTACCACCGTCCTCAACACTTTGCCAACGTTCTGCCAATTGTATTTTTCTGACTAGGGATCGTTTCAAAGACTGTAATACATTTATTAACAATAAACAAGATAATTATAATTATTATTTTGTTCGACCTTTTTATTATTATTTCCCAATAAATTAAATCTTCAAGCTCGAGGACGTGATTCAAGTTAATTTATTGGGAAATAATAAACAAGATATTTTATTTTATTCCTTTCAGAGTGTTTAAGTTTAAATGACTTGGAGGAATTATGCGGTAAATTTAAAGGCATACAAGGACATCATAATTCTTGTTATCTAGACGTTACACTATTTTCAATGTTTGCTTTTACACCAGTTTTTGATGCAGTACTCTATAGGCCACCAGAAAAAAGATGTAAATGAAAATAAAATTTGTCCAAGAAATATGAGTCAAAATTTTGAACCTTTTCTTCAATTTTAGGATATATCACATTATATAGAAGTACAAACTGTGCTACGCGAAGAAATTGTCAATCCTTTGCGTAAACATATGTTTGTTAGAGCTGATCGTGTAATGAAATTGAGGCAACTCTTGGATAAATTAAGTTCGGTGAGTGGTTTGACCAGTGAAGAAAAAGATCCCGAAGAATTTTTAAATTGTCTGCTATCACAAATAATGAGAGCCGAACCATTTTTAAAGGTGAGTTCTATATGAAATTAAATAGTTTTTGTCAGTACTTAAATTTTTGATTACTTAAATTTTATTTAAAAAATTTAACTTGCACTTTCATTTTTTTTTAATAAACAGCTAAATTCTGGCCAAGATGCCTATTATTATCAATTGTTTGTTGAAAAAGATGAACGCCTATCATTTCCCAGTGTCCAACAATTATTTGAACAAAGTTTTTATACATCTGATATTAAGTTAAAAGAAGTTCCATCGTGTCTTATTATACAAATGCCTCGATTTGGCAAAAATTATAAAATGTATCCACGCATTTTACCCTCCCAAGTATTGGATGTAACAGATATAATTGATGATTGTAAGTGATTAAATTGGATTTTTAAGATCGATCTTAATTTATAGAATTTTTATGTCTCTCTTTTAGCACCACGTCAATGTTCTGTATGCGGCAAATTGGCTGAATTTGAATGTCGTGATTGTTTTGGAGTTTTACAGGGTGGAGTCGGTTTGGAAAGTACATCATTTTGTGAAAAGTGCCTAGAAACAGTACATATGCATGCTAGAAGGTAAGCACAAGCAATACGATAACGTTGCTTATTGTAATTTCAAATTCAATTGATTTAGATTTAAACTTTTTATTTGAGATTAGGTACATTTTAAAAATAATGAGCACAAAAAAAAAACAAACGATATTTTCAACCCTTTCTCTTTTAATTTTAGTAAAACTTGGTATAATTATTCTTCTAGTTAATATGGTGTTTACTTTTTTTTTCTTTTTCCAAAATCCGTTACAGTTCGCTTTTTGTCACTGCTCAAAGTTGGGGGTTTTTGACAAATGTGTAAGAATATACAATCTTTGTGTTACATGATAGTTTTTTTTTTACTAGTTTTACAATTTTTACTAGTTTTACTCATAAATCCGTTGGAGTAAATAAAATCTAGTAAAAAACTAGTAAACATTTTAAGGGAAAATTTTACTAGTTTTTACTCGAAAAATTTATAACGAATCATAAAATTCAACACATTTTTCTGCGAATCTTTATTAAATTGATTACTTTTAGGCTAAGTTTTTAGGATGCAGGTTAAATTTGTTTGTTAGTTAAGCGCTAGTTAAACCTGTTTTTCAGATGGGGTTTATAAACTAAAGAATAATTTGTCAACAAAAAGCAGCTGTTAGCCAATAAACTGTTTAGTTGATGCCGCATTACAACGTTTTTACAAAGAAAATATAAAACGCTACCATCATTTTATGACTATTCCAATGGGAATTGTTACAATCAGTATGGCATCATTATGTAATTTGACTGTATGATAAGTTAAATTTAGTTTTATTTTGTTTCGAGATTTACTTAACTGTCCAATAAACACACGATAAAAAAAATTACATTTCAAATACAAAATCAGATCTCATTTGATATAGATGGATATTTATTCTTATCCAAGTTTATCTCAAAATTGGCGTATCCAGTAATATCCGATTAGATTTCTCAAATATATATTATTCATTATTTTTAATGAAAATATAAAAACAATTTTAAGAAAAATAAGTTGTACATCTGCTCATATATAATTACCAGTGCAACCAGAAATATGCTGTATCATGCTTTTTCCCGTGCGTCGTATTCAAAAATGCATAAGATATTTATCCTTTTCAGAACAATTAACGAATTGTTAGATCATATTTTTCATTTTTTGATTTAAATAGCATATTTTTGTCATATTTTGATCTTAAGGGCATATTTTTGATAAAAAGTCGAATTTTTGAGTATATTTTTATACTTTTTAGAACAAAAGCATATTTTTAGAGCATATGTAAAGTTTTTTTTTTTAATTTTTCGTTATTGACCAATTTTTTATTTCAATAAAAAAAATTTGCCAAAATTCAAATATGCATTTATTGCAAATCAAATTCAAATTTCCTGTTTTACGACTACCAATTTAGGTAAATTTAATCTTTTATCTACTTTTTTTTGTTAGTAATTGAAATAAAATTCACAAAAGTTATTCCAACTGTACTAAAAAATAAGTCTTAAAACACGATTTTTTAATGAAAAATGTGTTTTTAGAGCATATTTTCCGTTTTTAGGGCATTTTTTATGGGCATAAATCGATTTTTTTAGAGCATAATTCTGGTTGCCCTGATAATTATATATGGGGTTATATATTGCAATATATAATTATGTCTTATACACATGGAAAATATTAATGTACAATTCAAACTAATCTTAATGTCATATATAATTATATCTTGAATTGCATTATTCATATGGCACCATATATAAGCATATCTTATATAACAAACAAAAACATTTTTTATAAGACATCATATATTATTATATCTTTAATTATATAACTTTTATGTTACCATATATTATTACATATTGTGTTATATATACATTATTATATTTATTTTCACAATTTCCAAACTTTTTTTAAAATCTTTTTTTTTTACTTTGAAAGAAACGGTAAAAATCGGCCCAATTTTTTGACATTCATTACAGCGCTAATGCAAGTACTTATGTTTCGATATTGATTCAGGCCACTAAGGTAGATAAGCCACTACATTTAAAGTGGCATAAACCATGTCAAAGCCAGCAAATAATCATTCTCTCATCATAACCTTCCAAAGAACAGTCTTATTTAACACATTCCATTATTGAGGGACTTATTTACTTTTATTGGAAAACTATAAAACTAAATATAAGTGGCAGCACTGTTTAATCGATTATAATTACCGTTACCGATATAATTGAAATACCGTTACTGATATAATTAAAATATCAATACCTTAAAATACCGTTACCGAAATAATCTAACAAGATCTGAAAAAAAAACTTCTGTAAATAGATATATTTTCCCAAAGTATGATCATAAACTTGTCAGTTATTAAAACTTGGGCATAATGGGGCTAAAAATATCGGTGTGCATTAACATTACCTGAATAACTAAAATAACGTTACACTTAAAATGCCGTTACCAAAATAACTGAAAAATCTTTTTCCCTAAAATAACGTTACCGAAATATCTAAATTAACGTTATCGCTAAAATACCGTTAGCGAAATAAATAAGCTACCGTTAACGTTAAAAACCCGTTACCAAAATAGCTGAAGTATTGTTATCCCTAAAATACCGTTACCGAAATAAAAGAATATAGCCTTACCCGGGCCGATAACCACATAGAATCGGTTACCATACATGATCGTAATCAACACGTACAAAAACAAAAAAAAAACCCACAAAATATTGTTGTTTTTTTGTTTTGTAATACAGGGTGGCTGATAAATGCCACTACAAAAAAACGCAATAACTTTTTTTTCTGAGTTATTAATCGGTTTCACTTTTTTTTTTGGTTTCATTGATTCGTCTTTCAATTTAAGGAAAATGAACGAATGGGGTAATGAAACTAACATTTTGATTGTGCGCCACTACAATGCTTTGGAGGATGGCGTTTAATCCTAAACAAACTTAACGGGCGCATCAGGCGGCACTCCTCTAGAGTTACGACAAGGAATAATTTTGCTCAAATATGTATCACCAGACAGTCAATACGGACAGTTCTGCTTAAGGATTTTCATTTCTTTCCTTTAAAAAAAATCAAATAACAAGCAAATTAAAACAAGCAAAATTAAATTACTAATTTACAATATGTATATTTATTATTTTTAAAACAATTTTTTTCTTATTAGAGTCCCTTTTTAACTTAATAGATGGCGCTATTGCCAATTTTCTCAATTGCAATTAGATTCTTCCAAGAATATCAATTGGATTTTAACTCCCAATTCAAATATATATTTAATATCATAGAAATTAAACATAGAGATTTCAGCGCCATGAATGTCGACGATTTTTTATAGCAAAGACACAAATGATCTATGATGAATTGTGTAAATCTTTATCTGTATTTATATACAGTGCAGTTCGCTTTCAACGAATGAAACTTGATACAACATTTTTTTCTTCATCCCAAATACATTTATCAATCATATTTTATTTTACTTATAAAAACAAAATTTTTATTGTTATTTTTACAAGGAATATAAATATGTATATATATGTATATATTGTTTGCACTTTCCCTGGTTAATGCAAACACCGAGATGGAGGGCATCCAAAAATTCGGAACAGCCGAATTTAATCTTTTTTATACCAAATTCGGCACCTCGGACTTTAATGCTTCCACTTTTTCTTACTAATATAATTCTTCTTACTTTAATGCTTCCACTTTAATGCTTCCACTTTTTCGACTTTAATGCTTCCACTTTTTCATACTAATATAATTCTTCTTAATGACTCTTTCCACTGTGTGGACATTTGATTAGCACGATTAATTACTTAGAGGTAGAATTCGCAAAAACCGAAAAAATTAAAAATGTACCGTACAAATATGTACCATAAATATTAATTAGTACTGGTCTTGTAGTTAGATTTCAACAGCAAGAAATATTAAAAACAGCACGGAAATGCGTAAAATTTTAAAGACATATTGCGGAAACACTGTACCATAGATGAAAAAACATAGTACGTCATTAAAATCAGCATGCCCGAAATATATAGTATTGGTTCGGAACCTTATTCATTTTTTTTGTGTTTTGAACACATCTTTTAAACAAATCTTTATCCTGATTATTTTTTATTTTATCTGTTCTGTTGTCAGATAAAGTATCTTGTATTTATATGAGATACTTCAAAAAAACATATTTTTGTGATTCTTTTAAAAATAATTTACAATAATTACGAAATATAAAAATTTTCATTTTCCCACATTGACTACATGAATTAATTTAATATCTGAAAATATATAGAAATAAATATATATAACATAAAAACAATTTTCTTTCAACTACTTACATATATCGTTGTCTAAATGATGATTTCTTTTAAAGAACGCAACTGCCGAAGATAATTATAGAAACAAAACGAAAAAATAAACAAAAACAAACGAAACGAAAAAAACAACCCTTTTTTTTGCAATAAGAAAAAGGAACCATACAAATCTACCTAAGATGTGTGTCTTTGTCTTTCGCTTTACTCTGTCTACATGTCTGTATATGTTTGTTTGCAATTTGACCACACTAGATTATTAATCTATTAACATTTATTATAGAAATACACATTAAATTTAAATATTTTCTTTTGTCTTTTATTTATTAATAGACAATTATTTTCACAAGTCGGTGACAACGCAAAATTTAAGTTGTTTTAATCCTCAATTTTGTTTTATGTATGAAAAAGAGATATAAAAGTCTTCCATGGTTGATTTTTTTATATGTCTTATTAGAGTTGTACTTTTTAGTATCATTTTCCTCTTCTCTACTACATCTGACATGCCGCGACATCTGCTTTCAATCTGGTTGTCTTCCACACTATTAATGTGCTTATCAGCACAATTTTTTTTAGCAAAATTAATTAGTAAAACGTTAGTATATTAGTAAAGCATTAGTATAAAACAGTTAAGTGCTGAATAAGTATAACAAAAATTTTAGCTGAAAACACGATTTTAGCAAAAAAAATTTGCTAAAAAATAGTATACATGAAATGTTCAATTGTTGAGAACGACGGTGAATTGATGTTGATGGCGCTTCACGCACACTTTCTGTCACAGCAGCAATATTCTCGGGTGTACGCACTGTTTTTGGCTTTTCACGCTTTGGTTTATCGATGAGGATGCCAGTTTCTTTCACTTTTTTCACAAGATAACGAACATACGGACCATATTCGTTCAGCGGAAGGATAAAACTAATTATCTGTCAAATCAGACATGAGCTAAGTGTTACCATTCACGAAATAAGCACTAGTTGAAAAAAAAAACGTTAGATGGCGGACCCTTTATTTTTTTTTTTACTCGGGCAAAGTTTAATTGACTTCCAAAAAACTAGGCCTTAGTGATTCCCGTTTTTTGTTGTAATTTTTTTTTTGTTTATTTACTATTTTTACTATTTTTATAATTTTTTCGTTCTTTAACTTTAGAATATTTTTACAAATATATTTTACATCTTCCAAACTAAATTTTTATTTTATTCGAATATACAATCAAACAATTTTTGATCGAACGATTAATTTTTAAAAATTCTTCCATTAATCGAAAGAATAACGAATAAAAATAATTTTAAAAATACTTAAATATTTCAAGTATTTTACCCTATCATCTCAACAAAACCAATTCTCAAATGTTATAATTTTCGACTATACCCAGTAAAAAAAGAGCGGAAAAAGATGTAGTAAAAAATTACATATAATGATTCAAAATTGAGGTGAAATACGCATGATTTTAACATGGGGTTGTCATAGGACGGAAGTAGTGCAATGTGCTCAAACTTTTCCAGCAAATATAAATCGAAGTAGTTAAAAAAACAACATTTTCATCACATACAAAGTAGCGACTACTGCCAACTTTTCTGATCTAATGCTGGTCTTTTGTATCAGTTCCAAACCTAACATATAACGTCATGATATACAACGTTAATTGGCGAGAAATTTCAATTATTTTTATATAAATATATATTTGAATAAAACTCAATATTTATAATAATCTTTTTAATGTCGTACAGCTCCTTGCTATTTTTTTTTTTGTATACTCAAACATGCTTTTAGCGAGTGGTCAAAGTCCATAATATAGCAACATTTTTGATAGTTTTGTATAGTTTAAACTACAAAAAATCGTGCTATATTTCAACTACATTCGACTATTCTGTGAATTCCTTCTATTGCTTGCTTGAAAGTCAAATCTTTACCCATTATTAAAGAGCAGATGGAAGGCAATACCGCTTAAATACCGTTGTCGATTAAAAACCCTTTCAACTGACTATCGTTATCCCTAAAATACCGTTTCCAAAATAATTGAAATAACGTTATCCGAAAAATACTGTTACCGAAATAACTAAATTATCGCTGAAATACCGTTACCAAAATAGTTTCGCAAGATAAAAAATGCCCGCTGTTAATAGAATTATCTTACCAAAGTTTGATCATAAACTAGCCAGTCATTATAATTTGGGCATAATGGGTCTCAAAAATATCGGTGTTCATTTACATTACCTGAATAATAAAATAACGTTACCCCTAAAATACCGTTACCGAAATAAGTAAGAAATACCGTTAACGCTAAAAAATCGATACCGAAATGACGGCAATATCGTTAACCCTAAAATACCATTACCGAAATAAACGAAAATATCGCTACCATTAATGATCGAATCGGTTACCATCCATGTTAAAGAGTCCATATCTTGAAAAACGAGTAATACAAGTTTTTAAATTTCACTTATTTCTTCAATAGAGTTTTAATTTTATTTTGTCCGTCCAGTATTATTTTTATACAAATTTCACAAACTTGATAAATTTTCAAAAAAGTTTTATTTAAAGAAGTATTTTTTTCATTGTTGGCAAACACCCTAAAATACCGATAACGATTCAATACCGTTTCAAGAAACTACTACATGGAGTTAAAAGTCTTCAACGTAATCACCGTTAAGTGAAATGCACTTCTTCCAATAATCCTCTAACATCTCGATACGCTGAGAAAAAAACGATTTGTCAAACTCTTCAAATAGGCTTCCGTCTCTGATATGACTTCTTCATTTGTGGAAAATCTCTTTCCCTGGAGCCATGTTTTCAAGTTTGTAAACAATAATAATCACTGGGGGGCCAGGTCTGGCAAATAGGTTTGTTTGGGAAGCAATTCGTAATGTAAAGACTTTTTCTGAAGCCAAAGCAGTTGAATGCGCCGGTGCATTGTCATGATTGTGCAAAATTTTTTTCTAATTTAAGTGCGGCCGTGTTTTCTTAATTTCTTTATCTAATCTGTCCAATAGCTCAACATAGTACTTGGCAGTATTGTTTTTCATTTCTCTAAGTAATCAATAACTATTATACCACGTGCATCTCAAAAACACTTTCCATTACCTTTCTAGCCGATTGTTGAGTCTTTGGGCGCTTTGGTCGGCTTTCGCACTCTTGTAACCACTTTGCAGACTGTATATTGGACCCCTTTGTATAATAATCAATCCACGTCCCCATTCATTGTTGTAAATCGACGTAAAAATGCAGTTGAATTTACTTCAAATATCTCCAACGCATACTTTGAATATAGAACACATTTCAGTTTTTACTCAACTATTAAAATACGATGCACCCATCGCGCAGAAAGCTTTTCATATTTAAATGATCAATGATCCCGAACTCGCTCTGTTGATATCTTTATGATGACAGCAATCTCACTCACTTTAATCTTTTGATCATCCAATACAACCTGATGTACTTTTATTACGTTTTCTTCAGTAACTGCCTTATTTGGACGACCAGGACGATCGGCATCATTTGTGCTCATACGGCCACGTTTAAATTCAGAATACCACCTTTTAACCATTAAATATGAAACTTGTCACGCCGTCTCTATGTGAGGCCACGTACTTTTCACTCCATGTTGTATTTTTAACATTAAAATAACACTAACGAAAAAACCTTAAATACCGATAACCCTAAAATACGCTAACGAAATAACTTAAAATATCATCAACCTTGAAATACCCTAACGAAATAATTGTAAAATACCGATAACTTTAAAATATCCTAACGAAATACATATGTTTTCTCTCTCTCTCAAAAACATCATTACTTAGAGATGATAAACAAAAAAAAGTTCATGATCGTCAATTTCGTTAATCATAAATGCAAATCGTTCATTCCATGAAAGAAGAAAAGAACATTGTAAAATTAGAATTTTCTTACCTCATGTCAGCCGATTTTCTTTATATTATGAACAGAAAGACTATATGGGGCAATATATACATTCACGTTTTAGGTCTTTAACTCATTAATGGCACGTCATAGATACATTTCTCAACCAACATTTGCAGATAGATAGAACAATGATTCATTAAAAAAAAATTTGTTATTTAGCATTAAAGGAGCCCTCTGGTAGAAATATTAGCAACCGAAGTTTAAACTTTGACAGCATATACATCCTAGCCGGTATAAGATATTT
Organism: Delia radicum; assembly: GCA_021234595.1. NCBI lineage: Eukaryota > Metazoa > Arthropoda > Insecta > Diptera > Anthomyiidae > Delia > Delia radicum. The sequence goes on along the minus strand of JAEKOY010000631.1, from coordinate 5,844 downwards.
AAAAATTTTAATTTTGTTTAATTTTATGAACAAATTTTAATTTCTAAAACTTTTTGGAAAAAATCGTGGTTGTTGACCATTCATTATTTATATTTTGAGTGCAAAAGAAATAAATTTTGGACTATATTAGACTGTGTGTAGTATTTTAAAAATTCATCTTCCGATCGGTCAGATTTTAAAAAATTATATACAATCGATAAACTAATTTCCAGCAAAGAAATACTTTTTCATATTTTTTTTTATCAGCATAACATTTAGAAATATAAAAAATTAGACTTACAGGCCTATTCCTACTTGTGACTGTCATAAGACCATTTTTAAGACTGAAAGTCTTACCAATAAAATTCAAATTTTATTTGTCATTTTATGATGATGTATGTACAAGGTCTTTATTTTTAGTATTTTTTTAAACAAAATTTCAAATAAATAAATTTGTTGTGACTCTTGCAACAACAATAAACACAATACAGTCTTAACTATAGTCCCAAAATTTTTCGTAAGAATAGGACTCTTAATTTATATTTTTAAATAACTTTTTTTTTTTTTTTTTTTTTTTTTTATTATTCTTCATTTTGTAATTTGTAAGCCTTTTTTGGCCAATTAATAAATTACAATAATTCCACTCACTTAAGTTAACCTTAAACTAAAATTATAATTAAATAAACCCTGATAACAATTAATTAGTTACTTTAAAATAATTATAAATATTATTTTATTACTCAATAAAAATCACACCAATTGTTTTTTCCTCTTTTTTGCTAACCCAACTAGAACAGAACGCACAAAATATACATAATTTCTATTAACCTTGTTGTAATAAAATTATCAAAAATATTAATATTGTGGTTACTAATGAAAATGATTTAAAAGTTTTCCCTTATAAACATGATCGGTATAGTTGAAATGCCTTAAAATGATGGTAGTGCATTATATAACAAAACCAAACGCCTTTGAAAAGACCGACTTACCCAAGGAGTATTAAATGGTATAATAAGCAAATTCGATCTAGTTGATCTAGTAAATCTAAAAAAGTTTGATACAAACAAAGGACAGCTTATACTAAATACCCGATAAAAATAAAGCAGAAGACGTATACTTATAAAATCTTCAAACGATGTTCCCAGAAAACGATAAACATGTTCTGTAATATGTTCACGGATTCGCACCGAATATATATATCTTATTACTCTATTTAAGAGCAATCGAATGTCATTTATGTTATAATCCCAAGTGCCAGAATATATCTCCACACAGTATAAAAAAAGTGGCATTATAGTACTATGGACAATTCTCTCCCTAACATAAACTGGAATAATCAAATTTGTATTATATAATCTCCTTAATATGAAAAATACTCTTGACGTAAGATATCTAATATGATGTTCAAATGTTAAATTACAGTCTATCACTACTCCCAAAATCGATAAATGGTGTACAAACTCAATATCAGTATCATTGATAGATAAATATAAATCCTGAGCACAATGGTTTGAGTTGGAAAATAACATTGCCTTTGTTTCATCGTATTAATGGATATGTAATTATCCATCATCCAATTCGATATACGGTCAGTTGAATAGTTTATCACCGTTTGTAGTACACTCAAATTATCCTTTTTACCACAAAACAAAATTTGTATATCATCCGCATACCCCGAACAGATAACATCTTCCAACATTCAATATACTGAAGAAATCATTTATGAAACATAGTGAACAGTAGAGGACCAATAACGGACCCCTGAGGGACACCACTTATAACCGGCAAAACCTCAGAACATTCTGCACCTGAAGAAACAAATTGGCCACGATCCGAGAGATACGAGCATATTAGTGCAGCTGCAGTCCCTGAAAAATTGTAAACTTCAATAAGTTTCTTTAAAAGTAACTTATGACATATTTTATCAAATGCTTTGGTAAGATCAAGTGAAAGCAGCACACACAAATGTTTATTATCTACATGGCTTCTTATAGTATCTGTAAGCCCCACCAAAAGTGAAGTAGTACTATGGTTCTTACGAAAACCAAACTGACTACTACTCAAAAGATTGTTACTATCCAATATTCCGTTAGCTGATCCTTCATTAGCCTCTCCACAACCTTCGACAATACCGGTAACACAGAAATAGGTCTCAAATTATCCATATCATTGGACGAACCACGCTTCTTTATCGGTCTTATACGTGCTATTTTCCACACATTCGGAAATGTAGATGTAGTCAAAATTGTATTAACCAAGTGAACAATATGCCCACCATAATATGGTAATATCAATTTTAGAAATTTCAACTGATACCCATCACACCCTGTAGCATTAGATTTAATACTATGAAACTGTTCAACTATTTCACTTATTGTAACACACCTAAATGAAAACCCGCCGTTGGATGACAAAAATCGATCAAACTCAAAAAGCACCCCCTCATCGCTCTGATTAGACACAAACATCTCATTCAGTGATGTAGGGTCATTGTGATCCCCAAAAGACTCACTATCCACAACACCATTATCCTTCAAAAGTTTCCACATATTTCTACTATCAATATTCTCAAAAAGTCTAGAATGTGCCTTACGTTTTTCCCTCCTTATTATCGATTTCGTCCTATTCCGCAATCTGCAATATTTCCTCCAATCTTCATCAGTTCTAGTACTCTTAAATGTTGCATATGCTAAATCCCTGACAGAAGTAGCATATATTATATCCTTCGACTGAAACCAAGAATCACTCTGAGGTTTAACTTTACGCCTGATAAAGGGTACCACCGAATGGGCTAGATCCAAATTGCCATACAAAACACTCAGCTGATCATTAACATCAGATGTGTTATAGATGGCTGAAAAGTCAGCAGACAACGCAACCCTCTCCTAAAAGAGAAACGTCAACAGAATTGTAATCGTAATATTCAACTATTTTATCCACTCTATAACAGACGCATAAATAGAAATATAAATAAGTGAATGATGGGAAATGCCTGGACACTGCAACTGACCAGATCTCCGAACCATGTCTGGATCAGTCACTAAAAATAATCTAATAATGACGTTGTTCTGGTCCTCACATCAAAGTGTGTCGGCAGCGAATTATGAATGGGAAACAAATTCATAGTACCACAAACATGGCGTACCTTCTCCGCAGTTCGCTGTTCAAACATATTATTGTTCATATCACCCATAATTACAATATCCCTGTATTCCTCAATCAAGTCACTTACAGAATCTCTCAAAATCTTCTATGTCCCCCTTAGGAAGGTAAACAACACCAACTAATATTTTTCTATTATTATAAATTACCTCAATAAATAAAGATTCAGCTACACCATATAAGGTCCCAACGTAAACCACTTTGTAATCAATTTTCTTCGAAATAAATAACGCCACTCCCCCAGCCTATCGGGACAAGGTCGATCATTACGGCATAAATTATAACCATCAATATTAACAGCATTAGACAATATAGGTGTCTTCAACCATGTTTCACTAATACCAATCACATCAAGATAACTTTCCACAAATAAGTTTCTTATCTGATCAAGTTTCGTCGTATTTTGACAAAGGATTAAAGCTGCAAATATTAAAATGGACAAAGTTAATTATATGACTATCCGATCTAAATTGGGATTGCAAAAAGTATTTATTACTAACAACATTCCAATATTTTGATAAAATTCATTAGAATATGGTTAAATTCTTAATAGCTTCAAATGTGAAACAAATAAGTTTTAATAATAAGTACCAAAGGAGAAAAAAAAAAAGAAATTAAATAAATGTTGAAGAAAAACCACAGAAAAACTGAGAAATATGTGAATTAATTGCATTAATCAATTAAAAAAAAATAAATAAATAAGTAAATCGAATCAACAAAAATAAAATTTGAAAATTACCACAATATATTTACCAACAATTACTAAATTATTTAATGTTAAATAAAAAATCAAATTTTTAATTTTATCATCGTTTAATAATTGACTCAATATGAGACCCAAAAACATAAATATGATAATTCTCAATTTTTCCGTGACACATACCACTAAACCCAAAAAAAAAACAAAAAAAGTGTTCAGTTACTACTGCAGGTGTTTGAAACCAAAGAACATATCAGATAAAGAATATCCAACAGACTCAATCTCAGTTAAATTTTTGTTAGCGAACTGGTTATCGGAAAAAAAAAAATAAATCTGTTAATGATGCTGTGCAAATTGTTAAATTTCAATAAAAATTATTAAAAGTGTGAGTTTAATTAGGCACTAATAAAAATAGTTGCCTTGCATATTTCATTACAAAAAACAAATGTAATTACAGTTAAAAACAACTATTACTGATTACTACACAAACAACTGTCATGTAGTAGCTGAAAACTTTCTTGAATGTATGTTTCCTCACAAAAAAATAAAAAATAAAATTATGTCAAAGATGAGCTGGTGGAAGCTGCATTAAGTATATCACTACATTGCTGAAGATTTATAGTTTTGACCTCATTATTATGGAATGTAACCTCTGACTGCTGGAATGTCTGTGTTGATGAGCGTATATTTTGTAATTTTTCCGGTTTTTCCGAAGTTTACGGCAAATAAATAAGAGATTCGACGAAGCCCTAGTATTATGATCATTAAGGTATATTTTACTATTTGCTTCTCCTCCCACAACATCCTTTAAACAATATTAGGAGACTTGATATAATTCCTCATTATTAGGTCACGGGTAAAAAACAGAATTAAATTTTACCAATACCGATTTTCCCTGTGCAAAATAAGTGGCATGTTGTATATCCGATCATTTAAGTCCACATTGCATAGTGAAGCAATAGTTTTCACAGGATCTCTCAAATGTTTAATACCTTTAGGAATGCCCGTAAAGACAATATCCGCTCTGTTCAATCTTCGCTGTTGTATACTGCATGTTGTTTCCAGAGCTTTAATTTTTATTGTTTAAATTCAATTCCGCATGCTTAACAAAAGAGTAACAATTTGAAATTTCGGATGTCACCCTCTTTTATTTTGCAGACATTTTCATTACGTAGAGCATTAGTTGATTCTTTAAATTCCTCTTTTAAAGTAGAAATGGTTGCCTTAACTTCTCATTTAAAAGTTCTTTATACTCATCCAGCTTTGCATCCATAGATTTAACTAAATCAGCAAAACCACTACGCATTTCACTACGAATATCAAATATTGCAGGATGCGAAGTGCATTTTTGACATTTAAAAACAACATTCTTGTACTTTAAGAGAAACTTGTATTCATCATCTGGAACTCCAGCACAAGGTAAATGGTAAAAGTCGTTGCAATATCCACAGCCAACACTAGGATTTCCCTTATAATGTTTTTTTATACACTCCGGACATTGATATATCTTTAGCTTGTGGCGCCATATTCAGGAACAAGAATTTTATGAATTATAGTTTTAAGCCTCTGATGTAAACAAATAAAACAACTGATGGCTGTTGATTTATATGAATTTTGATTACCAAAATAATAAAATCAAGACAGCTGGATAAATAATTATATCCTCTTTTTTCCAAAAAAGAGAGCTGGAACTGTTGGTTTTCGAAGTTACAGCTGTATTATAATTTTCTGTTTTGTTTTGTTTTAGTATGAAGACGTACTTAAATTGTAAATGGCGGCAATTAGCAGCAATACATCAAATACACGGCAACCCCAAATTTTGACCAATTTTAATTATAAATTTAGCAATTTGTAAGAAAACTTTATACTATTAGAGATGATTGTTATATTATCCTTACAAATTTCAAAAGAAAAAAATTTAAAAACAACTCAATTTACTTTAATTTAATTAATTTTTAATTTTCTTGGCACAGACAATAAATAAATCAGCTGCACATTTCAGT